>JAQMYG010000036.1:14032336-14043304 GCA_030014215.1 Clariallabes teugelsi | reverse complement strand
TACAACATTATTGTTGAAATACACAGTCCTGAAAAAGGGGCGTTTCTTTTTTTGCTGAGTATATATATATATATACACACACACACACACACACACAGTATATACTGAGCATGCTTATATTATATTTGCAAAGCATGCTTAACTTGCATTCCTCTGGCACTGGTCACAAAGATTACGATTATTGAAGAGGTATTTGAGTGGATCAGAATTTCCTGAATCAATAATCAACACACAGTACAGTACCTACACTGGGTTAGCTCGCTGCCTTTAGTTTGGGTGATTTGTCCCAGCAGGATTGTTATGGTTGGTGCAGGGTTACAGTACAGACACCACCATATCATCATCCCCAGAGCAGCTAGAGTCCAGAAGAGCTCAGCTGTATGAGATGGGGTTTCTCATTTTGAAACAGAGTTTTGTAACCTGAACTCTGATAGACTGGGAGGGTTGATATGATTACTTCTCGTAAGTCAAGGGCAAAATATTTTCTTTCAGTCCGTCCGATATAAGGCAGAGCTTTACAAAACACACTTTAAGATACACAACCCGGAGCTGAAATGACGAGAGGAATGCCAGGCATGTCATGGAAGAGGACAGAAAATATTTTCCCAGTGAAGCCACATGAAGTGATGCCACAGCAGTGATACAGTGCAGCAGCCCACTTCAAGCTCTGGTTCTGGGGAAGGTGTGGAACATTCCTATGCACACAAACAAGCTTTACAGGAGAGGAGCACAAAAAAACCCAATAATAATAATGCATAAGGAAGTATGTTAGTGACTTCCCAGTAACTCCCCCAGAGTATCAGAGACCGGTGTAAAACAATATAATGCATTCATTGTAAGTAAATCATTGCAGATAAAAACAAATCCTACAAATGCACGTAGACATATTCAAACATAAATATGCGTTTAGTTACACAATCGGGCATACTCCATACATGCACACACAAACACACACAGACACACAGACATGCAGTTGCTGACAAATATCATGCATGCCTGCACCCTTAGGCCTTTTTCCACCGACAATCAGTCTGTGTCTAAATGCGTACCAATGCATCTGTACTTGGTCATAAAAATTTGCTTTCAAACCAAGAACTGAAAACATACGCACCTTTGGTGTTGCTAATTGCATGTCACAATAACTCGAGCAACAAGGGTTAACTTTATACCCCTGGATAAATAAAATGTGCACAGTGTGTGCCTGAAAATTAATAACATGTTTCTGTTCAGTCTGCAAATCTGCAGACAAATTGGAATATTGTTGGCAGGTACTGTAGGAGGAAACTGAAGAACCCTGAGGAGACCCACAATGACTCGAAGAGGACAAGTGAATCTCTACGCAGGCAGTAACCTGAGCTCACACTGAAATCCTGGAGCTGAGAAGTGGCAAACTTTCCAGCTGAGCCACCATGCTGCCCTGAACTTTTTTAAAATAATGAAGACAAAAAATTAGTGCTCCAACAATGAATCCATGGTCTGAGGAAAGAAATATTTTACTGTCTGCTGTTTAAAAAAATTAATAAATAAATTAAAAAAATACACTTCTTAGGAACAGCTTCAAATTCCAAAGAAATTACCCTCATCTATAAAAAAAAAAGTCTCCGTGTCGTGTTTACATTCTAAAGAATTTCATTTTGGATGGTAAAATGTGCTCTAAGAGATGAGAATGTTTTCTTTAGGACATTATCATATTAGGACACACAAATATGTCAGATCTTAACCCTCGGAAGACAAAGGACAGTTCCTAGAAACTCATCAGCGAACATACACACCTATGCAAACACATGTACGCACGCACACAAACACGCACGCGCACACAAATACTGCCCCACAAAAAGACACATGCACACAGACACGCACAAATAAAAACCCGATACCTAGAATGCAGCTGTAATGCACGAGGCTCTTTTGAGTTGAATCGATGTTGTACCTGACAGACAGCATTACTGTGTAAAGATAAAAGCCCTGCTGACCTACATTCGGTGAAAAACATCAAAAGGTCAAACTAAGTTTGTGCAAGGAACAGCCGTTACACCTACAAAAGCAAGACTGCTGTATTCTCTTTAATGCTGGCACATAATGTAGAACAGAACGCATCCAAACACAGACACACACTACATTTCCCCTTTCTGTGTTGCTCAGTGCTAACTGTAAGAGCTGAATCACCTCTCATAACAGGACTTTACCAAGCTTTATCTTTGCCAAAAGATTCACTCTCTTACTGCACTGCCGTGATCTGATGAATACTTGATCATCCTAATTAGTCATGCAGATGCACAGAACAAACCGTGAGACTTCTCCATCGCACACATGACTCGACTCACATACAGGAAGTGCTTGGGAAATGCACTAAGTAAGAGTATGTTTTTCAACAGAATATTTCGTTTCTTTGTAATGTTTTTCCAAACCAGTAAAAGTCAAATCAGAAACAGGGGCAAAAAAAGACAAAAAAAGAAGTATCTTTTAGTTTGTGCCACAAGCACAACGACCAGATAGATTAATATCATTTTGTCTGAGCTTTCTGTGTCAGTTAATTCTTATAACCAAAGTAACTTTGTCACTGTCATAACTAGACAAGAGCTTTTTAAAAAGGTGCAAGTTGGTCAGATAAAGAATTATAACAATCTTGCCTGTTTCATTAGACACGTTTTGGTCAGAAAACAAGATGTTGAACCAATATGTGGTGCCGAAACAGCTTCAATGCACCTCTGTGTATATTCTAGAATACTTTAGGACTATGCTGGAGAGATGAATGCCATTCTGGGCATGAAGATATTCCCTTGTTTAGGGTTTTGATGAAGGTGGAGAGTGCAAATCTCTCAAGTGTCACTCTTGTTCAACGATCTGCTGACTGCAGTGTCCATAGTGTATGATGCATATCATAATTTTTATACTAATCAAACCACTTAGTGAAATTCATGCCCTGTGGGGATGGCATCATCATTAAACATACCACGGCCAACAGGGTAGAAATATTTTGTAGAACCGGGCAAAAACTACTCTGCAGTAGTAAAGTGATAAACATGACAGATATTCTCTCTTTCTTTCTTTCTTTCTTGCAGGATGAAAGAAGCAAACCTGTTATAGAACATATGCAACTCTTAAACAATCTTATATAACTCTACTCCATCAGGCATGAGGAAGATCATAATGACGGGTTGCAGTGCAAGTCTGCAGCCTGACAAAACAAAGCAAAGAAAAAAAGAAACAGAACAACAAACCCAAACGAACCACTTCCTCTTTTGCCCTACAGGCCATCGGAACTGGTAGTAGAGATCACACAAGGATTAAAAAAAAAAAGAAAGAAATATAACAAAGGGATGTGACATCACATCCTGAAATGGCACGCCTGTCTGGCTTTCGCGTGTGTGAGTAAAACACAGAAAAGAGGATGTCTGAGAGTGGGTGAGAGCAGGAAGTAGGTCGGATGCAAGTTATCCTGTCCAAGGAAAAAGTCCAAATATGGACGTGAGATAATTAACACAGGAAGGACAGACAAGCCCTACATGAGGGTTGGGCAATAGCAGGAACACAGATAATATTGGCCTAGTATCTCATTTCTCTGACAGAGACGCCTGCAGAAGAACATCTTGCACACAAACACACAGACCTTTGCAGGCGCACACATGCACATACACACAGGACAAAAAGCAGGATGCTCAGGTTTGTTCAGTTTCCCCTACGGCTCCGGCTTCCCCAATGATGGACGTTCACATCCGCTATGCCTTACAGTGTTACACAATGGCTGCACCGAAACTACCGCTGTTTTGTTATTTGGAAATGGAGACTCAACACACCTCTCTGTCAACAGCTCTCCTGCACTGCACCCCAGAACATATCGCACTGTGTGTCTCTTGCACAGAAAGGAAAGAACGGCCTCATACTGAGCTCATCTCTCTGAGAACAGCATTCCTGCAAGGGCAGGGGCCTCGGAGAGGAAAAGACAGACGCACATACAGTACGACATCTAAACCCTCGGGTTACTGAAGTACATCAAGACCAAAACGTTTCTTTCTCTATGATACAGGGACAGACGGAGAGAAGTTCACTCAGAGAGCCTGTAGACACAAAACACTATGAAATGCACAGTACAAGAAACTTGCTTTGAGTAGCACCGAAGGCCAAAGCATCATGAACCAAATGAAAGTAAATCTGGCTAACCTCTCACTGCCTGAATAAGCTTAGTGACGTGACCTTTTATGGAGACGGAGTATTAATGAATAATAAGATAATTAAATAACATTCAAAAGAAAGTGTGTGAACACAAATGAATATTTGCAGTGCAGCAAAAACTGGAGTAATGATGAAATCTGAAATAAACAATAATAATAATTTTTAAAAAATCTAATTTAATAACCAGATCTAGTTCGACATCTTTACGTTTTTAGATTTTACTGTCAATTTTACTACATTTAAATCAGTGGACATTAATCACCATCCAATACGTTATTTTTATCCTTGATAATATGATCCTTTAATAATTCACATAACAAGACCCTCTCTCACACATGGAATGCACGCATGCACACACACACACACACACACACACTTTGGACCACTATAAACCCTATACCATGCCACCTATAAAGAATGCAATCTCTCTCTCTGCCAAAGTTTTTATCAAGTCATCTTTCAACATTTAGTTCAATGATGATCTTAGACCTCAACAGGCACTGATTTTAATAACGTTTAAAAAAGGATACATTCTTTTGCCAAGCTCTATGTAAACTATATAGCATAAGTATTATAAAAAAGAAGAAAAGAAAGAAGAACCATGCCAATATAGGAGTTTTTGTCAGGCTCATCTTGCTTTGTACAAACCCAAACTAAGCTAAATAGCGCACTCTGCTGGAAACTGGCATAACTTATCGTCATTGTCTATGCCACCAAACCCCACAGGGCACACAAACTCACACACTCACATGCTCAATCACACACTACGGGCAATTTGGGGAGAACATGCAAAATTCACTCACGCAGACCCGAGTCGTGACTCGAACCCGGACCCTGGAAGTGCATGGCAAAAGTGCTGACCACTAAGATTGGGTATAACGTCCCCATCAAAATCAGTTTAAACTACAGTTTATCCTAATTTCCTACTTTGGCTGAAATACTCAAACAATATATGTACATTTGTATGATGTTTCAGATTTCTATTCACATTAAAAAAAAAGTTCTAATTGACCAAATCTAATAATTAAAGCCCGACAACACTACACATGAGTAATGTTATAGAACAGAGTAATAGTGTAATTTTACACAGCTACATAGAACTACGGGAGTTTTTCAGTACTGATCAATTAATACACGTTTCACTTAACACAATTAAATACGAGAGAATGGGTCACATAGCTGGATGTGGTTGACCAGCTGGCCACATCATGTCCTATTACTTTCATTCAAATGTCACACTTACAGGAAAGCCAGGGACAGCACATTTTATAGATCTGATCTTATGTCTGCTTTTGCTCCAGACAGAGAGGAGACAGACGTATTAAGTACTGGGGACAAAAGTCAGACATGAGCTCACGTTCACTGGGGCATAACATCTCCGGGAAATCTTGTATACAAAAACATTTCAGATATCAAACTACATGACGCAAACACAGACAAGTAGCAATGTGTGTTTATCTTTGTGTAAGTAGCATTGCGATATCTTTCTTACGTTGGTGCGCTGTTGTTTCTTTTCCTCCACTAGGGGGCACCATTGTTCTGTATTAGATTGCACAAACTCAGAAAGGTCATGAAATGCAATACACTGCAAGTTCAAGTGGTTCAGAATTGTTATAAAAATCTTACAGGACTGTAACTGGGGCTGATGAGGCTAAGTCTCCTTCATAAGGAGTGAAAAACACCATGCCTCCTTCACAGCTTTTTGTAAAGTATTAATTGTTATGGGATTGGATTTGCTGAGATAGGGATTCAGAGTTTATAGATCATGTAGGCTTACTGAAAGATTATGAATGTAGCACTTCTGAAAAGGATCTCCTAAACTTGCTCCTCTACTTGGATGACAAGGCGTTACCACATTCCAGTGAAACCAGTTCAACACCATGACCAGAATTTTCAGACTAAACCATCATGATGCAATCTGGGGAAAAACGCTGCAAACTCTTGTTCAGCTTACTTTGGCACATAAAATAAAATAATAATAACAATAATAATAATATAATGCTGATTTTTGTTAAAGTGCTCAGTTATCAATGCTATTTATAAAAGTGTTCTTGTTTGCTGGATAACCTTTTTTTTTTTTTTTTTTACAAGACTCTAAGAAAATTAAAATGAGGGGGACAGACCCATGATCCATTGAATTTCAGGATTTGGGACACATTTGTATTTCATATTAAATTTACACCTTTTCCACACATCTTAACAGACCGTGATGGTGAATGTAAACTGAAAGAGTCATTGATCTTGTTTGGCACTGCAGTGCTACACTGAGAGCTACTTTCCTTTCCTTCATTAATCTGTACTTAAACTGAAAGCTGAGCCATTCGTGGGGCGAAATGTTAAATTCATTTTATTCACTCGGAAATGGAGAGAGGGGCCGGGGGGTACGGGTTTACACATTGCTAGGTAACGGACAGGAAGCATCTCAGAGTTTGCTTATGTAAGACTGAAACGTCTGTACAGTAGGCAAACGCAGTCAGACAGCACACATTCACTTTTTTCTTTTAAAAAACAAACAGTCTGGATGTACTACACTGAAATGTGTCATATAATGGAAACTTAAACACTGAAGCCCATTCAGTCCATTTGAAAAAGACAATAATAACATGTAAGATTCCAAACAAAGAGGTATATGCAGAAAGTTAATGAGTTTAGTAGAACTTTCCTTTGTGCAGTAGGAGCCAGCTAAAAGTGAAACTTAGATTCACTGATTCATTGTACATGACGTGTATTCAGGAAACAATAAACAGGCAAGATATAATGGAATAGTCTGAGAGCTTTGTTTTGGACTGAAGAAAACAGCGAGTGTGGCACTAACCAAATCATGCTACCCTCTAGACACAACCCCAAGTCAAATCAGGGTTTAAAGGATCACTAGGCAACAAAGCAGGAAAAACGTCATGGCAACAAAGAGTAGAGAGGAGAGAGAGATGAACATATCTTAAATTATACAATAAGATTGAGAAATAATAATAATAATAATAATAATAGTAGTAGTAGTAGTAGTAGTAGAAAGAACAAGAAGAAACATTTTAATTTATACAGCACATTTAAATCCATAAGGCCATGGGCAACAAATTGTAAAAAAAAAAAAAAAAAAAAAAAAAAAAAGATTTTTAGATGTGTACTAAATTGGACATATTGTTTAGCCATATAAAAAGGAAAACCATTAAGCCAGTTGACAACTAGGAAGATTACACAATTCTCAAGGTGGTTGAATGAGATTTGCAGGCTGGATAAACGATAGCTGTTGATTTTTTCCAGTGTCAGCCAGGGTGACCACATTAAATTAGTCCAAAAAGACCAGTAATCTGCTCGACAAACCCAAATGATGATGTTCTTATTTCCAATTTATAGTTATATTTAAGCTGCAAAAAACTGAGATATACAATGACTGACTTCATAAAGTGAACTAATGAGTGGCTAAAGACTTCAACTCGGGGGCACCAGCATATAAATGCATGTGTTATATCTATTGTTCATACTTCTGAGTGGTAGCAAATAATAAGTGAACTACAGCACATCCAGAACTTAGCCATGAGAGACACCACATGATAATGTACAGTACTATACAATGGTCTTAAGCTACTGATCAGTTATTCATATTTTGCTTCCAAAAGAGCCAGACTTCCTTAAAATAATAATAATAATTTTAATGTTAAATATCTTTTTTAACGTAGTCTTGAGGAATAGTTTATAAGGCTTAATGAAGCACTTTTCGGCTCTCATTTTCAATTCAGTCCCTGTACCTGACCAGATTCAGATTAACCTTATCGTTTGTTAAGCCACACAGTGATCTATGAATCATTCAAGATTCATAAAAAAAAAACAACCGATGAGAAACAGGTGCAGATGATGACAGATGATCAGGCTGGTGATTAATATATGGGTGATGCTGAATGCTGAGTGGTTGGAACAGATGAGAGGGGAAATGAGGTTGCTGCTGAGGTTGTAACATAAACAAGCAATTTTTTTGTTAATTAATTCATTTGTTCCCATTTCATTAATTTAATCTACAGTACATAATTTAATTTAGTTTAATATGAAGAAATGACGGGTGGCACTGGACATTTAAATAGTACCGTACATTACTAATGGTACAATCAATGGTATAGTCAAAAACAGTTACTATAGATAAGGTCGAAACCAGTGTAGGGGGAAAACAGAAAGGCCAAAAGCTGGGAAAGTAAAATGTTGTGGTCAAATGTATAAAAAGGCTGCATTGACACGAAAACAAGTTTATCAGCAGTAACTAGAAAGTAATGAGAGAAAATAAAAAAGTCTGTCAGATGAACTCCTAATACTCACTTCTGGTTTCTATCTATTTGCTGCTATAATGAAGTATATAACAAGAAACCGTTTCCAAAAAATAAAATAAAATAAAATACACTATTGCGGCTTATAAGATCGCAACACACATTTCTGAAGACAAGAATCAGCTACATTACACATTTCAAAAGCACCAAATAAAAGCCTTAAAAGTAGAAACAAGTAGAAAAGTAGACTGATATGCTACTTAGGTACAGTAATATAAAGTCATAAATATAAATACATCTCCTGCAGTTATTGGGGTGTATTAAATATAATATCTCTAACACTAGAGATGAAGGGGGGAAAACATTGTGTTGTATTGTGATTCTTTTCAATTCAAAGATTCAAAGAACTTTATTAATCCCAGAGGGAAATTGCTTAAATTTGCGTGTGGCAAAAAAACATTGTGTGGCAGTTCAATGGATCACCACACTGACACACTAAAATTAATTATTAATTTATATATGTTTGCATTGGAGGTGGTAATTGCAGTGTTGCAGTTCTCTATAATCCCACATGTATCACGTTCCAAACTACTTACACGTTGGCAGGCAGCATAGCAAACTGTGTGGTAGGAGCAAACTATTTACAAAAGTTGTTTAGAATTGTAACAAAATCTAAAAAGAAATAATATTAAAGCAGGATATTTATAAAATGGTGATACTGAGGGAATCGAAAAGACTAATTGAATGGGGACCTAGGTATCCTGATGATATCATATTGTCTGGTCCCTGGTGATTCCCATCCCTATTAAACACTTCTTTCTGCTATGGTTTATCAGCATGCTAATAATTCACGTCTAAGGAGTAAGCTGACAAGTTCCCCACAGAGCACCACAGGAACTTTTTTTTTGTTGGGGGGGTAATCACATGTGCATTTAAAAATCTCAGGTCAATTCAAACATCATCTCTGACTGAATTAATGGAAGATACTGTCAGAGAATGGGTCCATAACAAATCCTCCATCCCATTCAACTACTCACACTAAACTATTTTCTTATGTAGATCTGCAGATCGATATCCTGCTTTCTGTAGGCTTCTGAATTTATTCTGCTCATATCATCAATAAGGATTGGTGAGTCCATCCCAGAAGCAGCCATCAATGCTCAAAGCAACAAGCCAACAACTGTAGAGGTTGTTGTTGATGTAAGTGACTGTTTTGGGGTTTTCCTTAACAATTCATACATTGTTTCTGTCAACAACTGCTGTTTTTACTTTGGACAACCTGTTTGATATCTAGTGTTTTCTTTCTTCGTATTGGCCATGGCCAATACAGGAACTCTAATATGTGTTCCTTCTTTTCTTAGCTTCAACATGCCTTGTTTTTGTCCTATAGACAGCTCTCTGCTCTACTTGTTGGTTTTTCCATTTTAACAGCAAAGTGTAGTCTTCACAGCAAAAACCCAGCGGGTCAAACCAAGATATATTTAGAGCTATTAATGGTTTTTAAAAAATCACTCTAACAGGATGTTATGTGCCAATATTTCTGATCACTTGAAAATTGGATGGGTTTCATGTTCTATATATCGTCTCATTCATCTTCTAATCTAAACCCAAATGTCTTCAGTGTACAATATAGCTAAAACAAACAAATAATGTTTAAAAAAAAATCATGATTTCAACTGACAGCGAGAGAGAGAGAGAGAGGGGGGGGGGGGGGGAGGGAACACTTTAATAAGCTAGTCATAAACTCCAGGCAAAGTCCAAACACTACACCTCAGTGCACTCCCATACTGCCCCTTTGACACATTGTCAACCTTTATCGTACAAACCAGTCTCTAAGAGTAGTTACAAAAATCCAAAAACAAAAAGGACAAGTACTGGTTGTGTAACTAGTGACTACCAGGAGAGAAAGTCTCCCAACACTGAACATGCAGTTAGCACATTTGTAGTTTTCACAACACGGATGTGACGAGAGATAAGGGTAAGCATGCTCAGGCTTTCCTGTGCATGACACATTTACACAAAACAAAAGACTGCATTATCTCTGTGCAAAATCAGAGGGAGAAGGCATGTATGTCAGCACCGCCTCCATATTTAAATGCAGAAAAGACTGGCAATCTACTAAAGCCCGTAGGAGAGCAAGAATTTTATAGTGTGTTCTCTTAATGAAACATCTTCTTATGTGACTGAATACACATCGGGTCTGATCCAGTTAACCCAAGCACTGCCTCAACCTGTAGACCATAATGTGCGCTATAAGGTTTAAGTGTTTTTTTTTTTTTTTACCTGCTGTGTTTTCACAGTTGCTAAGAGACACATACCTTCCATGTACATTGCATGTTTGAGGACGTTGCTGCTCTGCTGTACACTGCAGTCAAGACAACTAATTAACCAGATATTAATATGTGGGCATCCGCACAATAGTCTGTTGTGGCCACTCCGCAGTATGCTGCTGTCTGTGATGTTGTTCATAGGCTTTATCTAAGAGCAGGGCTGGACTGGGACCAAAACACGGCCCGGGCCTTTTTGGCCATAGCGGCTCACC
>JAQMYG010000036.1:13982105-14001202 GCA_030014215.1 Clariallabes teugelsi | reverse complement strand
TTTCTGGTAAAAAAAATTGTGGCTAGTAAAAAGGCTGAATGGCTAGTGACTCCGGAAATCCACTAGCCACATTGGCCGGTGAGCAAAAAAGTTAATGTCAAGCCCTGGTGTACACTAAGAGTTAACTCTCTTACAAACTTGCAACACCATGTTGCATATGAAACCACATCCTTCAACTTGAAATACCACAATACTTTTTTAGTACCATAAAGAACCTAGCTTATTCATGTACTCACTCTGGCTATGAATAGCACACTGTGAGCACAAAATGCATTTATGTTAAAAACTCTACAAGGCTTTTAGCATGGTACTGTTGTGTGTGACTTGAAATAATGATATTGTACAAACCATATCCGTCCATTCATTATCTATACCATTTATCTGGTGTAGTGTCATGTGAGGACACAAGTGCACACTCACACGTGCACTCATACAGTATGCACAATTTGGAAATACCAATCAGAATTGCTAGAGCAAGCCCACCAAGCACAAGAACAGCATGCACACACACACACACGCACACACAGACCAAGATTCAAACCTCCACCCTGTAGGTACAAGACAATAGCGCTAACCAATAAGCCAGTACCAATAGAATTTTCAATGCTGCCACACTCCATCATATTTCTCTGATTTTATTTATCAAAATTGTTTTGGAAATCAAATCAACATTACTGACTATATTGGGGCAGTAAATCATCTGATATGCTGAGTGCTATTTAATTAATTTGTTCATTCATTTATTTATTCACTCATTCTTCATCAGTAACCACTGTATCCTGTATCCAATAATTGGCAGAAAACACAGAAATTATTCATTCATTCCCAAGAAAGGGTGATGCTGACCTCAACAGCACGTGTAGCACGGGTGGTGGTCTGACGGATATGAAAAAGACGTGTAGGTCCTGTGCTGCTCTGCCCGCCTTTTCGTGAGGTCCCGCCCAAAAAGATGATCATCGGCTTGCTCTTAAACAGGCTCATCAAATGGGCTGGTTCCTGGCCTTGAGTGACACGTACCTGCAAAGGGGATCACACAGCAGTGCGGGAGTTTATCCATTAAGGATATTTTTTCATCTTTACCTAAATATACTAAAACAAACAAAAATACATTTCGATCATAAATGTGGATAAGTTTAAATATGCATCTTTCCAGCTATTTATTATTGTGTTCCGCAGGTTTCCTTTTCTTCCAGCTTTGAAGTCTTGGTAAATATGGCCTTTTAATTTGCAGGAACATTGCCCTTTTAATGAAGCCCACATTAACTTTACTAAAGTAATCATCATTTCCTGATTTTGTCTTAACAAATGGCAAGTATGTTTTTTAGGAAGCTGACCTTTAAGTAATAAAAAAAAAAAGGTTTCTCTAGCATAAAGGGATGGAAACCCAGTACAGCAGCACTTCTAAAGCACATGTAAAGCACATAATCCTAGCACTTCATGTACAACTAGCTCTGTTCAAAGAGCTACAGAAGATTTTACACAGCAAGTCCCAAACAATGCAATTCTTTACCCAGTGGATTCAAAAACAGAGAGAAAAGTAAGAATACAAATGCTGCCTTAAACTGCTATGGAAACATTGAACCTCTGGCATCTCTATGATGGGACATGTGAACCAGAATTTATTATCAGTATTGTCAAGTTGAGTCTGACCTGCACAGGAGATCCTCCCATAGAATCGTCCAATTTGACTGTTAAAAAGGCAGAGGCAGCCAACTCGTCCTGTGTGCACTTCAGTCCTTGCCTAGAGCAATCAGTGAACATCAATTTACCAAGACCATTCAATAGAACAGCCAGTTACTGAAAAAGTTAGAATTGTGGCTTATGGCTAGACTGTCTCACCAGGTGTAGATGATATGCTGCTCTCTGCCTCCGTGTTTGTAGCTGTACAGGATCAGATAGCAGTCTCCTCCATAGAACTGACCATAGGTGGAGGGGTCCACAGGAACTTTTTCTCCACCTTCAATACGCCACACCTGTAAATATAACCAAAGATAACCTATGACTCTGTAACTGTGTTCTCTGACTAAGTGACTAAGATCATTGCTTGTGTACTCAGCCCAGTGTGATTACAGTGCGATTAGAAAACTAGCCTGAAAAAAATTATAATTAAGTGATTTAACATTGAAACAGTACTATGAGCAGCTTAATAACACTATTAACAAGCCTGGCACAATTTAAGCCCTGCATCTACCCTAGATTAGCAAATGCAATACAAGTACATCATGCATATTGGATTATTTTGCTTTTAGAAAAAAATATGGTTAATTCACCAGTGATCACCAATGAGGGCTCATCTTTGGCCTTTGCCTTGTCTCCCTGTTGGCTAATAGCCACAAATCTCTTTTTATTTTAGTATAAAGTGTAAGTTTATCTGTCAGTGTGTAGTGCACAACAACTGTCTGTCATTGTTAAAAAAAAAAAAAAAAAATAGCTGCTGGTTTGGTTTTAGATCATGTCTGACATCACATGCAAAAACTCTATAATTCATCTATTACATTATTCAGATACTGAATATGTGACAACTCTGCAGTGATTAGTTGTTTTCTTTTTTTTTTTTTTTACAAGTTTAGTTCATAAAGACCTAGCTAATAAGTCATCAAAGTTGACTCAGGTTTTAAACGAGGAAGAATGCTGAATTCTTAAATCATAAGTATCTTACATTCAGAATATACTTATTGTCATTATCTGATTATCATATTCATAACCCCACTCTAAATACATTTCTATGAAATACATTCGCGTTTCAACTTACCTGCACCTTGCCCGAGCCATCATCCACCATGCCGTGTTGGGCAGCCATGGCTTTGTTAGAGTGCAGACTGCCTGCGTCAAAGGGGATCTGCTCCACTTTGGCAATTCGCCCAGGAGTGTAGCCTTTCCCTGGGCCAGTGGTCTGATCCTTATCCTTCCAGTTTGTGAAGAACTGTTTAAACAGTGTGGTCTCCCCGCCAGCGGGCAACACCTGGATCTAACCACAAATGATCAAGAGATGTTGACAACTAGACTTCAGCTAAATGTTGACAGATCTGAGTTGCAAGGAGCTCGGATTGGGTTTTTACCAGAGTGTTTTTAGAGTAGTTTTTCTGTTTGATAAACTGCTCTGCGGCATTCATGGCTGCCTTACGCTCAGCATCATTGGCTTTTGGACCTGAGAAGGAAAAGAAGACCAAGGGGGCAGAAATAAATAACCCAGTTTAGTTTTTCAGATCAGTTTATTTTATTATCTCCTGAGACCCAAACTCAAAAAAAAAAAAAATTAAGTCCTTACTGTTTCTGTTTATTAGCACATGACATCTATTGAACTTGATCAATGTCTTCAAACAGGAAAAAGTTTGAAAAGAGTAATACCTTATGATCCAGATATGCAGATCTTATTAGGATATGCGCATAGTGTATATATGTCAATGTTATAAAAACAAATAAGACTATTTTTCCATTCTGCGATGAACAATAAAGATAAACGTTATTCTGTTATAAATATTATCTACTTTTCATTTATCAAGTGACCATTTAAGCTTTTAAATCAGGTGAAGTACTGAACCCTACAGTGCTCCAACCTCCAAGAACTCACACCACTGAAGTAAAGTCTAGGTAAGCGTTTCTAATTCTTATATTTATAATAAGATAATAAGAGTCTGGAATTTTATAAGGACTACAACCTTTCCACAAGAAGACTTTTCCATCAACTCCATTATCAAGGATGTAGCATTCACTGGGGGAAAGCATTTCCTGTTTGAATGGGCTGCTCTGAGACACCAGTGAGGTCTTCATGGAGCCTGCAGCATCAGAAACCTGACACACATGCAAACACACAGACACACAATTAACATATCTACAGTACCAGTCGTATAAATGACTGCAAATTGAAAGCACAAATAATAATCATCATCGTCATCATTATCATCATCATAATCATAATAATAAATCAGTTTAATGTTTCATGCTTTTATGCTTTCACTTTTATTCTGCATTTCAAGTATATTTATATTTATTTATATTTATTTTTTTGGGTGTCTTAACACGCTCAAAAACTCTTTAAAAATGGGTAGGCAGGTTGGAATCTGCTGCCATTAGGATACCTGAGAGTCACGTAGCCTGGGGTCCTCAGGAGCCCCCACACGAGATTTTGCTGGACACACACATTTACGTAGATACACGAAAGTCATTTAGAGCTCATTGAGCTGAACAACTTTGGCAGTGCATGTCCTGGGCTCAACTCAACAGGAGGCCAGTTACTGTATTTTGGGTCATTCGCAAAAATGCCAGATGGATTTTGATATGCTCCTCCTAGGGAATTTATACGATCACCACCAAACCGGGCCGATGTGATCTAAAGACATCAAGGATGCAAATTTGCACAGGGATTTTTGATAACTCAAACGGGTCAGCCGTGACGATGCCTTAAACATATGCTGAAAAGTGATTAATAACTTTATGTGTGGCATTATATTGAGTGATATTATATTCAGTGACATGTTTTGTGACATCACATCACATTGAGGAACATCATAATGTGATGCTTTTCTTCCAGAATGTGCAGCCTATTGTACACACGTACACATCACAAATGTTAACACTCACACACACACATCTCTCTCACACGCACACATGCACACACACACACACACACACACACACACACACACACACACAGTTGAAATCACAAATATTTAGGGCCCAAGCTGACATCAGCCCTATATACTGTGTGACATGTGCAAGTTGTGCAGTGCATCTGGGCGGCGATGGCTTTTTGTAGTTCTTAACACACTCAAATAAAACAGGTTGTGCGGTGGACCCGGGTGGCGATGACGCAGGGTGCTTGGGCCTGTCATTGTTGCTTGCAACTATATTTCATATTTGTTTCTGTTTCACACAAAAACATAACTAATGATTTACCATGTAAAGGGTGCCCTTCTTGTTGGCTCTATCAACAGCTTCATCATCAGCACTTCCTGCTGGGATGTTGGGTTTGGGTCCAAGAACCTAAAAATATGAAAGACATGAAGGAAACATTTCCGGTAGATTAGTGACAAAGTGTTTCCAGTTAAACCCACAACAAGTTCTACAGCATGCATGAGGAATGAAGGGCATGGTCTTTGAAGCATTATAGTATGTTGAGGCTCAGACTCAAAATTGTTTTTTTTTTACAATTGTCAAGTCAGTTTAAAAACAGACGTAGCAGAAGTACACAAACTCAATACTTAAGTTAAAGTACTTGCCTAAAAATGTACTCCACTAAATTTTTTTTACCCAAGCACTAAGTATGTGCCATTAAATGTACTTTAGTAAAAAAAAAAAAAAAAAAGTACTCCACAAAGCAACTGATTTGACATTAGTTTGGTAGCTTAACAAGCTAGTTGCTACCATTGAAAGTTGACTACACAATTAAACATGAGTTGACTACACAATTAAACATGGGATACAGCGATACTGAATGACTGAATGAAATGGGATACTGAATGACAGTGTAAACGCTTATATTTAGATTAAAAATGCACTTTAAAAAAGTTTGATTGTCATCTCTGTTTAATATGTAGTGAGTAAAAGTATAGGTTTTTCATCAAAAATGTAGAAAGTAGAAGTAAAAAGTATTGCATACGTAAAATACTCAAGTATAGATACACGAGAAAATACTTAAGTGAACTAATGACATATTTGTACTTGCCATCTCTGATTAAAACAGAATAACTACAATTCCCCTTTCACTCCCAATGTAGACAAAATGTGATTCTGTAAATTCAGCATGAATCTGGGAGGTTATTGCACTACATTTAGAATAAAATAGCTGCCAGCACTGCATAGTCTGGTATTATGGTACAGAAATGAGGCTTCAAGGCAAAACTATTGAATTAAACTTGAGAAACCATGCAGGTCATTATTGTGTAATAACGTACTATGTGTATAATTCTTTTGGAAAATGCCTAAACAAAGAAATTTTGAACAACAATTGTGTTTTGGTTTTTGCAAGTCTTCACTCAGTGACACTTACAGCAGTAATGGCCTCTGGCTCTGAGTTTTCCTCAACCATCTGAAGCTTGGCACGACCATTACGCTCGTTATCCCGGATGTCGATGGCTATCTGAGATGCTTTCAGACGTTCAAACCTGTTACACTCACTGCCACACCACTGATAGATATCCTGAAATGATAACACAAAAAAAACATACAAAAACAGTGTTATTCTTTGGGTCTATTACCCGTAACCTACTGTGGATGTGTAATGAAAAAAGGTGTAATACAAACAATAATCACGTAAAGAAGTAATCTCAAATATTTGTCTACAGACTCCTTGTGTTCTATGTAAAGCTTGAACAAACCATTAATTTGTCATATGTAGCCTATTCAGCAGGGTATCCTGTACTTGAGTATACCCCAGATAATATAATACTTAAATAACAGTACAAGTCCTCCACTTATATTTCTACTTAAGTAAAGGTAAAAAAGTACTCACTTTCAAAGTACAAACTTTTCAAATTTTAATGTATCAAAAGTTCCATGGTTGTATTAATTCATAGTAGCATTTAAATCGTAGTTAAAAAAATCTCTCTCTTTCTATGTCTCTGCTTCCTGACTGTGAATGTGCTGTTTTGTCGCTGCCTGTAACCAGCATCGATTCTGATTCCAAACACCTGCTACACTGTTAAGCATTTCTTGGAGGGAATAAAAATCAAGCAATTAGGTATAATAGTCAGCAGGTACTGTAGTGATATATCCATTTCAAACACTACAAGCTAATGTATGCTGTTTGGTGAGCCTAACCTTGCCCAGGTCAACGATGAAACAGTCTCCACGGTTGAAGCTGGCCCATGACAGAGGAACCTCTGTGGCACGGATCACCCTCCGCCCTTTAACATGGAGCAATCGCTTCACGTCCATGTCATTGGTCACCACATGTTGAAAGCCGGAGGCTACACCACCTTGCTGTGATTGAGGTAAGAGAAGCAAAGAAACATCACTGCACTGAACACTGAGAATTTCAGATTCCTGCACCTCATGTATATTCTCTTCCACACAGTTTACACAATTCAGATAATTTAATAATTCTTTGACTAGAATAGTTTCTTTCCTGACCAGCAACATCCAAAATATTAGAACAGAGAACGGCATTAGAAATTAGGCTTCTTGTAGCCTTGACATGTTTTAGGGTGTGGTTTTGGAAGGAACATTAAAAGAGGTTTTCACTAAACCTATTTTTACCTGTAGCTTACCAATATAGTAAATGTACCTTTAATTTGGCTCTTCATTTGTTTCATCAGTATATGTTTGAATCAACACATACACTACACAACTACAGCTATTTACTCCTGTACATGATTCATTACTGTACTGTAGGTGTGTATCAGCCCTGTAGAGTATGCTGTTTGTTATCCTTTAAAGTGATTTCCATTATATTCTCATCACATTTACTTTTTTCCTATTTGTGTCCTTTGCTCACACAGAAGACCAGAAAACAGAGTGATCTAAAGTACTCAGCATGAAGGGAAAAACATCAACACATGCACACACACATTTTCCAGTCCAAACCTTCTGCTTTGCCACTACTGGAGTTCACACAAATTGAAACCAGATGTGCAGTTTCATGATTCATGGTTGTAAAATCACCATGGAAGCGGTTGGCAAGCCGGAGGACAATATTTTACTGCAACTTTACTCTTAGAAACGAAGGAATATAGGAGGAGTATCTTTCTGCTCTCGTATAGACTTGGAATGAGGATGTTGTTGCATGCCCAGGCTTGGCCAATACCACTGTTTCGGCTTAGTCTAGAATGTTCAAATCTGATAAATCCAGGCACACCAATGTATGAATTAAACCAATAACTTTATACAGTATTGATCTTTATGCATGTTATTATTATACTATGGATTAACCAAAAATTCTAATAAAACTTAACATTAGAAATGTAAGTAAAAGAGGACTGCCTTAATCATTTGCAAAAAAGGAACAAACCCACATCCTTAATAGAATTCATATTTCAGTAGAAACATTGAGAGCAGCATTGAGGTTGTTGGTACTGTACATTTCAGTTACTATGCAATAATCATAATATGTCACCTTGTACTTAATACCGGACTTGAAGTAGCTGAGGAAGGTGAGGGACTCGTTGTTCTGGACTTCACGGAACTGAACTGGACTTCCACCCAAGAAGTCATCCAGTTGGGTTGCAAAGATTGCTGCAGCTCCACTCTCATCTTGAGAACACTCATCCCCTATGCAGACATGGCACGATAATATATACATCTTCACCACATCTTCAGGTTTTACTATTAATGCTAACACTCCCTTTTATCCTTTTACATTATTGAAGTACCTTTAATAGAAAAACTCTTGTTTACAGACCCTTGAGAATCTGAGAGTGAGGTAGCTAATAGATTTCCTTATTTAATTGCTATTCTGACTATTTCTAATAGTTTGATCTGTGGCAATAATAGTGCCAAACTGTAATAAAACATTTGAAACCACAGCGTTTCATAAACCTTTAATTGCCAATTGTATGTATTGTCACCAGTTACTCTAATAGGAACACCTGAACACCTTCACATTAATGCCGCTATATAATCAGACAATTGTGTGGCAACAGCACTGTGCATAAAATCATAGAGATATAGGTGAAGAGATTTAGTTAATGTTCACATCAAACATTAAAATGAAGTAAAAGTGTGTTCTCTGTGACTGGGGCAAGATTGATGGTGTCAGAGGCACTGTTTCAGCTTTTTAGAGATTGCTGAGCTCCTGGAAGTTAATTATCAAGTAAAAAACTTTTCATCTAGTGAAGGATCTATTGGTTAAAACATCTTGTTTATGAGAGGATGACCAGGTTAGTTTGAGTTGGTTGTTGAGCTCTTTACATCCAAGAGGTTATCATGGCCACAGACTCACTGGACCTGGACAACTGAAGCTTGACAGAGACCAGGCGGTTTTATTGTAATCTTTAGCTCTCCTGTTTGGGTGACTCTGTGCCCATGATAGCTTTATAATCCTGTTCTTGACTGAGAGGAGTGGGACCTCATGTGGTCTTCTGCTCTTGTAGCACATCCCCTTAAATGTTTTGTGCATGCTGAGGTGTAACACAGTTTAAAGAGTAATTCTGTAAGTTGCTAAATTCATCCTGGCAACTCAAACCAATCTGCATGACTGTTTAATTGGACAAATGTAAACTAACAGAGATATACAGTATAAATATATACACATGTATACGATAGATAGAGCGTCTTACCAAGCCACATATGGATGGCGTAGGATGGAGCAGGAGTGGTATAGAGAAGAATGTAGGCATCTCCGATATAGAAGTTGCCATAAAGCTGCTTGGGTACTGGCACCAGGTCCATCTTTTCCACCCTCCATACCTGCAGCCCTGGCTGTTTCCCTGCAGTCTGGAACTCCTTGTGGACCACCATGATTTCTGTAAACATTAAAAACAACAACCCAAAAAAAAACTTTACACAGAGAGGCTTACTGCCACTGGAGAGATGTGTTTACCTTATCTGACAATCATGCATGTACATCTGTTTAGTGAAACACAGATAACTTCATGCTCAGGCAGGAGGAGAGAATTTATGACTAATTTTTCCAGCATCAAATAAAAAGGAATAAATAATATTTATGAAATCACCAATTTAAAAAAAGGATGATCAAATGTGAGTTAAGCATGCAGTGGGCTGTTAAAACCTGTATTAGAAGTTGATGGGAGTCTTCATGTTAACTTCTATGGTTGAATTTGTATATCACCAAATGAAATCAACATATCAGGGAATGCTATGACTCTGATTACAGATGATCTGTCAAGCAGGTGTCAAGTGTATGTTAAAACGAAACTCATATCTTCTAAGTGCAAACTATTGCACAATGTCCGTATCATGTTTTACAGTATCAAAAGCTGTTATAAGATCAAAAAGATGAAAAATGTTTAGTGAACCAGCATCAACAAACTTCAGACAACAGGGATGCAACAGGATTCTGCAATATACTCAAAATTCAGACAGAAACACCACTTCTTCATAATTTTGGCTTAGAACAGACGTTGGAGATTGGTATGTAGTTAAGAAAGTGACTGCAAGTCTGGACCTGGGAATAACTTACAATAGGCATGGTTGGTGTACAAAGTGTTTGTGGGATATCCTGTATATTGTATAAGGTAGATGAAATACATTTAATAAGACAGATAAACCATGGGTCTTACACATTACATGACATTACATATTACAAAGACAGGATCAGTCTATTATGAACTACCATCTAATTATTATTTTATTCCACTGAACACTGTGTTATGAATGACAGCTGCAACACAACACACAACAGTCGGTTCTTTTAATGTTGATATAGGGTTCACAGAAATGGTTAGATCCTGCTGCAGTTAATTAGAAAATGGCTTTAATTGAAATCAGGTCAACTTCATTTGAATAGCTTTTTAACCACAAAAGCAGATTTACAGAAATATATATTTTAAATGTATATTTTAACAAATACACAAGATATGGCGAGATGACATGGTGGCAAGAAAACGTCCGTGAGATGACATGAGGTCAGAAGAGAAACATATTCATCTGGTTGACACCAAATAGAGCAAATATAAAAGAATATTGAAAAAAAAAAATGAAGTGAGTCATCCTTAAAGACTGTTGTCCATGCCCCAGTGACTCATTTGGAAACCACTGAAAAAGTGGGCTGTGGGGACAGAAAACCTACAAGCTGTACCGTATGTTATAGAAGTATAGAAGAAGTATATATATGTACTGTATATATAGGAAGAATACAAGAAACAGGAAGCATACAAATGTCATTGAAAGGAACATATTCAAAGTGACACCATCATGTCGTGGATACACTGTAAACAAAAATATATTTCACTAAAAAGTTTTTTTTCCCTCCTACATATGGAAACTTTTGGGCCACTGGGCATTTTCTATTGCACATCAATTTTGTGAATCTGGCGAATTAATTGACCTTTTTTTTTTATTAGTGTCATCTTCAATACAGTATGTTGTCACTATGCTGTTGTTTCACTTATACAATACTACATGCAAGTAACATTATTACACTTTGCACATTCTGTTTCATTTGTATATTTTTTATACATTTTATTTAAATTCTATTTTATGTGTAATTTTTGTAAATTTGTTAATTCCACCCCCTTTAGTCTTTAGTTTAATTGCATTCTTCTACTGCAATTTTCCTTTTATTGTAGTGAATTTTTTTAAATTTTTACTCTATTCTATCTTTCCATTATTTTTTTGTTCACAGACATTGGTTAAGCATTTCACTGCATATCATACATGAGAAATAAAATAAAATCTCAATTTCAATTTGAATTTATATTTTTATTTATGTTACAGTATTAGCATCTTAACTGGACTTGTGCTAACTTGAAGTGCTGTACTGTAACATCCTCATTAAGTTCCCTTTTAGTACACAAATTAAAACAGTAAGACTTAGAAACTGCACTTCCCATACAAAAAGGAGACTAATTTGACAGTTTTTTTCTTCTTCTGGTGAATCAAGTGAATCAAACCACGGAGAGGTCGCTGCTAAATACATCTGTTCAAAAGAATCGGTTCGGTGAATCGGTTCATAAAAGAATCATAATAATCAGTACTGCACGGTTGACGCCCTTTTGCATATACAGTGTAGGAAAAAGATAAAGAGTGTAAAAAGAGTGTTGGGTTTTTTCGATACATAGAAAAAAAAGTACTTTCAGCATTATAAGTTGTTATGAGGTAGAAGTTGTACGGTAATTATAACTACATAATGCAAACGAATAACGCAGTCATTACATCGTTTTTTCCGAACAGGAAAAAGGCAGCGGTTAAACGGAGGACGCGTTTTTCTTCATCTACAAAACAATTTAATAGGTTTCCTGCCGAAGTAAGCAAGTTAAGTTACACAGTGTTTGGTGCAGAACTAGGACACTAACACTCCTTTAGCTGAGCAGTGAGAAATGTGTGAGTAATGCTGAACTTGCCTGTGTTGTTGAGTGACCGCTGGATGTGGATGGAGAAGCTGAAGAAGAGGTGAAACAGCCCCACCTTCAGAAACACGGTTTATAAGGAGGAAATGAGCAGCTTTTCTGTCTCCTCCTCTCTCATCATCCTCCTACAGAAACAACACCCAGTCTGTCTCTAACAAGCAGCCTGAGCACAAGAAACAGGCAGACCAGCTGTAAATACTGTTGGAAATTAAAGCTTCTCAATTATACCAAAAGATATAAAACAAAGGCATTTTTTTTCTTTTCTACTGTATAATAGAAAATATAACAACACTAGAGCAACTAGAAAACATAGTTTACTGCTCCATGTAATCACGTCATACAGAAGCCTGAAAATAACTCACCAGTGCTTTCCATGTGAAATGCCAAAACTTAATTTTCTACCATTTTCATTTTTAAACGATCAATCCGTTCTGAGATACATGTATACACAGTTATTATTAAATATTAAAAGCAGAACAAAGCTTAAATGAATTATGAATTGTTGTGAATGCATTGTAAGAATCTTAACTTAACACTAGAAAATTATGGGTTTTGTGTATAAAAATACCTAATTCCTCACTGTAATGCCATATTTTTTATACTTAAATAAAAGCTGAATGTCAAAAATTCAATTACAACATCATTTCAGTTCAGTCATTGTGTCACTGCCCATATACTGTACAGTACATAAGGACCCATTACTACAATATTACATCAGAATGTCAGGTTCTTAAGTCAAGCAAATGAACTTATACCTGTAAAAATAACTCCTCTCAGAATGCTTTCCATTAGATTTTGGATCGTGGCTTTGGGGATTTGTTCATTCGCCCACAAAAGCATTAGTCAGGTCAGGCATTAACATTCCACATTAACACAGTCAGCAATTCAAAGGTGTTCACAGACACGGTGAAGACAAGCACATGCACACATTCACTTCAGGCCATTTGTAAATGCCAATTAGCCTAATCTGCATGTCTTTGTACTGTGGGAGGAAACCCTCCAAGCACTGGGAGAACATGAAAACTCCACGCACTCAGACCCTCAGATTTGGAGGTGCAAGGCCACAGTGCTAACTGCGCCACCATGCTACTTCAGAAAAGTTCTTTTATTTTATTGAAAAATACATTTTAATTTCACCTTACAATTCTAATAATTGATTGATTTATTTCCCACACGTTAATTTTTCACATTGAGGGTTCGATTCCTACCTCGGCTCTGTGTGGGTGGAGTCTGCATGTTCTCACTGTGCTTGGTGGGTTTCCTCTAGGCACTTCAGTTTTCTTCCACAATCTAAAGACATGCAGATTACACTAATTGGTGTTCCCAAATTGCCTATACCGTGTAAATGAGTGTGTGTGCCCTGTGATGCAAACTTGAATAATTCTTTTGATTGTGTAAAGCTGCTTTGCGACAATGACAATTGTTAAAAGCGCTATACAAATAAAATTGAATTGAATTGAATTGAATTGATGGATTGGCATCCTGTCCAGGGTATAACCCACCTCGTGTCTTCTGGGCTTCAATCTTCCAGGTGACCCTGTATGCAACAAGTGGTATAGAAAATGAATGAATGAATTTTTCACATGTGGTTATATTTTATAAGTTCACATATTAAAATTTATTTTGACATGTGTTATACATTTAGGGCGGCACAGTGGTGTAGTGGTTAGCACTGTCGCCTTGCACCTCCAGGGTCCGGGTTCGATTCCCGGCAAGGCTCGATTCCCGTCTCTGTGTGCATGGAGTTTGCATGTTCTGTCCGTGCTTGGTGGGTTTCCTCCGCGTATTCCGGTTTCCTCCCACAGTCCAAAGACATGCAGGTAAGGTTAATTGACGTTCCCAAATTGCCCATAGTGTGTGAATGAGTATGTATGTGTGTGTGCCCTGCGATGGATTGACACCCTGTCCAGGGTGTACCCCGCCTTGTGCCCTAAGTCTCCTGAGATAGGCTCCAGGTCCCCGCAACCCTGAATACAGGATTAGGCAATATAAAAGATGTGAGTGTGAGTGTTAAAAATTTGTCATATTTTTTCCATAACATACAGTATATTACCAGCAGTTTGATACAAGGTATACATACTAGAAGATCTTTTTTCATTTGCTCTCTTTCCAAGGCTTTTATCTTTTCTCTCTTTCCATATTTAAAGGCCTGCAAGCCCAAATCCTGAACAGAGGATTCAAATATGACTCCAAGGGCATGACAGGGAAGGTGTTTCCATACAACTGTTGATGTAGGAAGTGTATCGGGAAATGTGCCAGTATTGTTGGAGTATATTGCCCCACCCTTAAAATGCTACTTTCCACGTCATCCAAATTCACAGATTGTGATCAGCAATGGGTTACATGGCTTACCAGATGTGTCACAGCTAACCATAATGATTCACAGCTTAATAACATGGGCTAAGTATTTGAAAACTGAAAATACTGACAGTTTTCCACTGATTTTCAGGAGAATAAAATTAACAGAAAACTTGCCAATACCACGGAAGAAGGAACGAAGGGTTACTATGACTCATAAGGGAAAGACGTTTGCTGCTAGAGGAAATGACCACTAAATGCAAGAACATATTATTAGATGAATGCAAGTGCAGTATTGTTTCAGTGAAAACAGGAACAACATGTTTAAAACAGTTTAAACAAATGCTGATTTTAAAATAAAATATAAATTAAAGTACTATATGTGCTAACCTAAAATGCACCAGAAGATTATAGGCATGTTAGTGTGCTTGGACTGTTGGATTGGTGTGTTCAGTCTGTGGATGATTGTGCAATGTGTGAAATCAGTAACACAAGCAAAGCCTAAACCTCTCAGAGCAAGCTCAGCACTTTCAGCTATTGTCTCCTGCTTTAGTTACACACACATGCTCACAACCCACCTTGCTTATAATTATACTACATACCCATTTGAAGTCATTGCAGGTTGACTGCAGTCTTTAGACTGACAGAAGAAAAGCTGTTGTTCAGGTTTTACTCATCAGAGTATAAACAGTACGATTGTACAACGTCCACATTCCAGTTACCTGCCTTAATTACATCTTAAAAGGTCTGACAGTTTTCATTTTAGAGAGAGTTGTAAGGGACAATATGTGAAACTACAGAGATCTACAATGCATACAGTATGATCACCATAAACATGCTGATTAAATCAACCCGACCGCCTACACAATCAGATAAATCCTAAATAAGCGCTTGAACAGACATGAACAAATAGTGACAGAAAAAATATAGTAAATATTGCCAGTGGTTATAACCAAATCAGTTCATTCAAAACATTGAGTAATCATTATAGATCATCTTGTTGAAGGGATTTTGAGACATTAAACACGTACAGTACAAGAAGAGACTTGATCCTGCATAAAAATTTCTCCTTGGAGCAGCCATCCAGCTGCTCACATTCAGAACTAAGTCCACAAGAATGCACACTCACACACATAGACATACAAATGACTTAATATTGTCTGATGTCTTGCTTTCCTTACACCTGCAGACAGTGAGATTTATTTTATTTATTTATTTATTTATTTTATTTTTTTTACATCTATTAAGAACATAAAAAGGTTTCATAAAAAGGTAACCTGTTATCTGGAAGTGAACCTCTGGATTCTGGAGAGAATTCTAAAAAAGAATCTTTTGAACAGGACAGAACATATCCCAGATGCTTCAATACTCTGTTTTATTATTTGGATTTGAGAGTCAGATTAATACCAGCAGTCGCCACAGCAGGAGACTCCACAGCCGCCACGTCTCACTCCAGGCATTTTTCTGTTCCAGATTTCTCTCTGTTCTGGCAAAACAAAGAATAAATCTTTATCAAATTTCCGTTCTCAGTTTTATACTCTTAAACGGAAACATGATGTAAACATGATGTAACATGATTTATTAGCCAGATTTTTTTTTTTTTAATCTGAAAACCAGATCGCACCATAAAACAGACATGGAATCAGGAAGGGAAAAATTGTATATATAATAAAAAAAATTCCTGGCAGTTTCAATGAACAATGTTCCAATGAGACATATGAGAGATATGACTATAATAAGAGTTAGATTATTTAAAAAAGAAGACATTTACATGCTTAGATATTTATAATTGAATATTTGAATTTAATTTAATAATTGAAAGCTCTAGTACAAGCTCAGGGAAGTACAAGGTCCAATGTTCGGCCCAGTCCCATTTGACTAGAATAAACATCGGAAATGAACATAATCTAATAAATTTGTTAGCTAGCATTTTCATTTCATTTTCTTCCAATATGTGAACTGCTAGTGTAAATTTGTGGTGCTAGCAGGAGAAAAGCTTTATGCTGGATTTTGTTTTGCTCAGCTTCATCAATGTCTCCACATATCTGTGCATTCCTCACCCTGATCTGCTATCAGCCAGCTCATGCCTCAGAGGGTGTATGCGGTGCCACATGTGGTGGGATCCCGAATTAATAACTCACGCTGTAGTTACCACCACTGTATTCTTCAGTATAAACGTATTCTTCATACCTGTACAATCACACAGCTTACTTACAAATCTTACCTGTTGAATCTTGAGTCAAGAAACAATATGCTTTTAATAATTGTCAAAAATCAGCTAAACATGATGAGGATGCAGATAAAAGGTGTAATGAAACAATCGAGGAGCATTGTTAGACAAGAAGCTTTCCTGGGTGCCAGGCCCCCTATTTTTCAAGCCAATGTTGATTTATTATCATTGATTAACCCATACCCCTTTATTAATGTCTACTACCTGTAGGAAATATGCTATATAATACGAAAGTCTCCTTCTCAGCCCATTAATTACACTGCTGCTGAAACTGAAACAACTGGTAAAGGTAAAAATATTACATGTATTATTATTATTGCTTTGACATGAATTAGATTAGTATGTTAAATCATTCTAAATCTGTCTAAATGAATCCACTCCAAATATAAGAGCTTGCTGTGACTCTTCCTGTTAAATGGGCATTTAATGGGCATGGGCACGTACCCCATTATTGACAAGATGTGCCTCAGGAAAAAGGGGTCTAACAGCAAACAGGTTCAAAACATTCATCAGAATAATTTTTTTATAACAGGCACAGAGTCAAAACAGGGTATGATCAACCCCAGGAATAATAAAAATCCTAAGCTAAGACTTGGTAACCTCAGATTCAACAATACGTCACTGGTGTTGAAAGTCCATATTAATAGAGAGTGAAGGCAATTGGCAAGATGTGTGTTGATTAGAAGTTAGGTGACTGTGTATGTGCTGACAGTGGGTTGGGGCAGTCATGCATGTAGGCCGTGGTGTGTTATGGGAAGTGGACTTTGGAGCATTAGTCCCATGACTCCCTCCACCCTACAGTGGGGCAAAAAAGTATTTAGTCAGCCACCAATTGTGCAAGTTCTCCAACTTAAAAAGATGAGAGAGGCCTGTAATATTCATCATAGGTATACATCAACTAAGAGACAAAATAAGAAGAAAAAAAATCCAGAAAATCACATTGTAGGATTTTTAAAGAATTTATTGTCAAATTATGGTGGAAAATAAGTATTTGGTCAATAACAAAATTTCATCTCAATACTTTGTTATATACCCTTTGATGGCAATGACAGGTCAAATGTTTTCTGTAAGTCTTCACAAGGTTTTCACACACTATTGCTGGTATTTTGGCCCATTCCTCCATGCAGGTCTCCTCTAGAGCAGTGATGTTTTGGGGCTGTCGCTGGGCAACGCAGACTTTCAACTCCCTCCAAAGTTTTTCTATGGGGATGAGATTTGGAGACTGGCTAGGCCACTCCAGGGCCTTGAAATGCTTCTTACGAAGCCACTCCTTCGTTGCCCGGGTGGTGTGTTTGGGATCATTATCATGCTGAAAGACCCAGACATGTTTCATCTTCAATGCCTTAGCTGATGGAAGGAGGTTTTCACTCAAAATCTCATGATACATACCCCCATTCATTCTTTCCTTTACATGGATCAGTCGTCCTGGTCCCTTTTCAGAAAAACAGCCCCAAAGCATGATGTTTCCACCCCCATGCTTCACAGTAGGTGTGGTGTTCTTTGGATGCAACTCAGCATTCTTTCTCCTCCAAACAAGTTCTATTTTGGTTTCATCTGACCATATAACATTCTCCCAATCCTCTTCTGGATCATCCAAATGCTCTCTAGCCTGGACATGTACTGGCTTAAGCGGGTGGACACGTCTGGCACTGCAGGATTTGAGTCCCTGGCGGCACAGTGTGTTACTGATGGTAGCCTTTGTTGCTTTGGTCCCAGCTCTCTGCAGGTCATTCACTAGGTCCCCCATGTGTGGTTCTGGGATTTTTGCTCACAGTTCTTGAAGTTACAGGTCTGTGAAAGCCAGAAATCTTGCTTGTTTGTAGGTGACCAAATACTTATTTTCCACCATAATTTGCAAATAAATTCTTTAAAAATCCCACAATGTGATTTTCTAGATTTTTTTTTCTTATTTTGTCTATCATAGTTGAGGTATACCTATGATGAAAATTGCAGGCCTCTCGCATCTTTTTAAGTGGAAGAACTTGGTGGCTGGTGGCTGACTAAATACTTTTTTGCCCCACTGTATATACAGCTCACTTCAGGAGATACATTATTTGGAGGCCAACATCGTGGAGGAGGAATAGGGAGGAAAAAGCAGCACACATAGTGTGACTGATATCTAATGTAATTTTATGAGAAGGAACACTTCTGCAGTTTATGTCATAAAGCATTTTCATTGCCTGACTGTTGTAAAGTGTCCGAGACTGCATAAGCGTTTTTAGAGTTGCACTTGTTAGTAGCACTAAATATGAGGGTGCATGTACAGTAAGTGATGTTTGTTACAGATATAATGTTTTGTAAACACATGGCATGTTAAATAACTTGCTTTAGTCAGCAAAACTCATATTTTGCTTATTTCTAGTGTTTTCCTGCCTGCTCGAGTAGTGCAGATTTGACAGTTTTAAAAATGCTAAAGCCATGGTTCTCAACCTTTTGTAAATGTGGACATCTTGCATATTCTGGCTGATCCTCATAGACTCCACAGATGAACTGACAGAGGTGGAAAGTAATGAATTACATTTATTTGCATTACTGTAATTGAGTAGATTTTTTTGTGTACTTCTACTTTTTAAAGTAGTTTTTAAAATCTGTAATTTTACTTT
>JAQMYG010000036.1:13949182-13960233 GCA_030014215.1 Clariallabes teugelsi | reverse complement strand
CCCCCCCCCCCCCCCCCCCCCCCCCCCCCCCCCCCCCCCCCCCCCCCCCCCCCCCCCCCCCCCCCCCCCCGGGGGTCAGGGACGACAACAGCAGGGAAAGAGGAGCCAGTGTGCAGCTGCTTGCAGAGCCGGGTCTCCTTGGCAACCCTCCCCACACCCTCCCAGAATTCCCCTTGAGCCGCAGCGATGATGTCAGCAGCCGTGGCTGCCTGTGGCTCTACCTTCAATGCCTCCAATTTATTTATTACATTTTTTTGGAGAGCCTCTCTAATTCCATCACTCTTTTATTCATGAGTTCTGTTTTTTAGTCTTTTGGAACTGAAGGCTGGAAGACTACTGCCCAGTCATCTCCCCAAACATACGATTAAGAGACATGAAAGAACAGAGACAGGTATTAAAATAATATTTGAGCTGACATGACAATTATTTTATTTGATTAAAATTTTAGATAAAATGACATTCATTTTGAAGCTTAATGCAACTTTGGATGTACAGTACTATGTAAAAAGTCTTAAACCACCTCTCATTTCTTCACTTTTTGCTTTCTAAGTTTTGAGGGACAGTTCTCTAGGCTTCCTGAAGGACTTTTTTGGCTCTCATTGTTGGCAGGTTTTGGCTCTCATTTTCAGTCCAGGCCCTGTACCTGACCAGTTTCGGAGGATTGTTTTGTTTGTTAAGCCACACAGTGACCTATGAATCATTCAAGCATGAAAAAAATCTAAGTAAAGGCATGAACCAGTGAGAAACAGGTGCAGATGATGCCAGATGGTCAGTATACTGGTAATACTGAATGATGAGTGGTTAGAACAGATGAGAGGGTAAATGAGGTTGCTGCTGAAGTTGTTGCATAAACAACCATATTTTAAATTGTATCTTTAGGTACTTTGCAGGTTCATAAACCTGTTCCCATTTCTTTAATATAATTTAAATAAGCTAATTTGATTTAATATGAATAAATGGATGTTGGCTCAAGAACACTGTGTAGTACTGTATGTTAAAGGCATGACGATGTACTAAAGAATGGATTTTGTCAAAAATGTCTTGTTTCCTTGCTCATTTTACTTCCTCTTCATTTATTACTGTAGTTGGTAGGTGCCTTCATCTGCCCATAGACAGACTAACAGGACGGGGCATGGTTATTTCATCCGCTCTGTTCTATTTGTAGTGTCACTTTATCGTAACGCGTCCTCAGTCAGGGACGCTAATGCAGAGCTTAAATCTCTGGATCAAATAAGGCTTTTATTCTCCCTGCACATGCCATCACAGACAACATAATCCAGCACACACACCCACTCACACCAAAACCAGCTATCACTGGCAGCCCAACATCCAGACACAAAGTTTGAGGATTTAAGAAAAAGTTTTAAGAATTAATCCTAAGCATCCCAAAGTACTGAGTGTAAAGACATGAATTAATTATGGACTTGCTTGTTGAGTGAAACACAAAATTCCAGCACATGTTTCGTAATGGTGGAAATGTGTAAAGTGTTAGTTTGTAAAGCAGACAGAACAAAGTGGCTTAAGAGGGATTTGAACGAGATTAGCTTTGATCAGAGTGGAATGTTATTTTCAGGCTTCCTCCTGATTGGCCATTCTTTACCTCCATGTTCTCTTGGCCCTGATAGGCCGATTCCGCTGTCAGTATGTCTGCGTCTGACTGGCCACTCAGCTGATCCACCGCACTAAAGAGTTCACAGCAGTTCTCCACCGTCACACCTTCCCGTACAGCTACACACACCTTCCTCAGCAGCGTGGGGTCACGAGTAAACTCCTCCCTCTGAGACAGGCAGTTCATGTCACAGTTATAAACACATCGAAATATGTTGGGGATGTGTGTTTTTTATAAGATCGGATATCCGTGGTGGATGTTTGTGAATTTTTTAAATAGTGGGCTTAGAATTTTGAGGCTTCAAAGCCTGTACAATGAAACATGACCAGGTGAGCTCACAAAAGAAAGCGGAGTTGTCTGGGGCTTGGGGAAGGGTTTTATGTGTTTGTGTGCGTGTTCATACCATGTGGAGGCTGTGGATGGCTAGGTCGTGTATAAGTCGCTGTGGGTGTGTGTATACATGTGTGGTCCTACCCTGCGGAGGCTGTGGAAGGCAGTGGTGTGTATTACTCGAGGCAGATGTGTGACGATGGTGTTTAAACAATGCTCCTGTAGCTCGGTGGCCAAACAAACGACCTGCTTCGCCCACTTCACCTCAGGCAACGAGCCAATCAGCTGCTCAGCACCACACAGCACCGACACCGAAGTCTGCACTGTCTGCAACACACACATGCATTTCCACGTTTAATTTCCTATATACTAGAAGTAGCGCGCACTCATCCATATTTCAGTTAATACATCAGCAGTGTAATGGAGAGCATGTTACAGAGGCTACATGTGCAGTGGTGACCATTTCCTGGTGTAATCTAATCAGTCCTTGCATGTTTTTGCGTTTGTGTGTGTGTAAGAATGGGAAAAGCAGCCAGATCGTGACTGCAGAGGTCATGAACTGGGGCTGATTGTTGCTGCAGAGACTAACTCAATTAAAGGCCCTAATTACTTCACGGTCATTCACTTAAGCAGCTGTGGATCAGGACACAGTCAGGGCCGTTGAATCACTTCCTGCCCTGTGGGCGGACACATGGATAACAAGTCTGGAGATCCTCTGTGTGTGTGTGTGTGTCTCACCATGTTTTTAGTGACCGTGTCAAGACAATCTCTCTGTAGCTCAGGAGGAAGGATGGAGAAGCTCCTCTCCGACCAGCACTTCACAAAATGCTCAGCTACCCATCTGAGAAAATACACAAAAACAGCATGATAAAGTTATTATAAAAAAAAAATCAAAGAATGTAAAATAATAAACAGAAGCACTTAGAAGAGTATTAAGGCTAACTTTGGGAAGTTTTAAGCTCATGGCTCATGTGCAGATTAGTGCTGCTCGCCAGAACAGCTCATATGCCTTCTAAAAGCTATCCAGAAAAGACCTTGAAAGAAAATAAAAGCAGATCTGAGAACAGCTTGATCAATGCAAACAGTTCTGAAACTAGCTAAAAGCTAAACAGCACAGCTGAGAGAGAGCCACTGGGTGCTAAGTGGAACAGCTTGACTACAGCTGCATGCTAATGCTGTAGCGTATGCTGTGCTGCCACTTATAACCAGCATTTTACTTGACTGTGAGAAATGCACTATAGATACACAATGCCCTTTTATTATTAAAGCTAAAAAGCTTTGACGCCTATTAATATCAGTAGGAGCGGTGCTGTGAAAAGTGTTCGCAATGTGGCAGCTCTTTATGGCTGACTCACCTTACACTCCTACTTACAGCACAAGCAGCATGAAAACATCAGTGACACTCTCTCTCTCTCTCTCTCTCTCTCTCTCTCTCTCTCTCTCATACGCACATATACACATGCCTTTTCCTCACATCTAAGGGCTTCACCTTCTTTTTCATGCATCCATAAGCTAGCGTTAGAGAAATGCGTTTGAGCCACGAAATTCAACAACATGAGGAAAATGTGCTACATAGAAAATGTTGTATAAAATCAGGTACTGGTAGAAATGGAAATTTTATGTGATCTTTAAGTTACGCTGCTACCACATGACAACATAATACTTGACACAGTCAAGTCAGGGAGATTGCTGCACTTCAACTGACTCACAACAAAATATTCAGAACAAACACTTGGGCTAACTCGCAATACCGACCTACTTTTTCGCTTGCTGCAGGATCTCAAAACACAGCGTGTGCTACACAGTATATTTACTGATCTGCAGTATCTATCATCTAATGCACCAGTATGCTCTCACTGCATGCAGATTGTAGCACAGGATAAACTATTCAGGGAAATATCCTCTTGAGATAAAAATATGAAAAACGGCAAGGCTTTGTGACAGACATGTTAACCTGTACTGTGATATTGCAATGTATAATATTTAGTAGGGGTATAACGGTAGGCAGAAGTCACTGTCTGGTATGTACATGGATTTTGAAGTCAAAGTTTGGTACACTAAAGCGAGAAAGAGAAATACATTTTAATTTATTATGAATTTCATTTGTAAACATATACAAATTTGTGAACTATCGCAAACTGGCCATAATTTCCTAAACACATAAGGAATGCACATAAAGGCACATACCTTTCTTTCTGAAAAAGGTATCTAGGTGCTACAGTAAGTTGTTTAAGAATAGTAACAGCATTAGCTACAGCAAATAGTGCAAACAACTGTTTAAATAAGGATATTTAAATAATATTAAAAACATAATTATTTGCAATATTTGTTATAGATGGCGGTGTTATTATTATTTTTGCACAACTCATTAAAATGTTCTGTCTCAACAGTATAAATAGGGATCATGTCTTCATTAAATGAAATGCCATTGCAACAAAAATCAAGTTGAAGTATTATTTCCAACTCTGGGTTAAAGTGACATGAGTTATACTGTCTATATAACGTACAGTACAGTATTAGCTTTAGATACTAATACTATGGTTTGTTGTTTGAGAAAGAAAATATATATCACACATCTGAAGTGGTTGCCTAGCATGGTGCGAACAAAACATGAACAAAATATGAAGTTTCAGACTTCGTCTGTCAAATGCACAGAAGTTGGAAATGATGTAATTCCAACTGGCAAATTACAGCTTGCGGGTAGCGATGGGTGTAAGAGGTGTTTATCATCTTAAGAAGGCTGTGGTTTTCCTTCATATTAATTTAGATATGTATGTGGTTTTCCTTCATATAGGTAGTGCTATAATAGCTCCCATAAGGTCAAAAAGGTGCGCATGTGTGGATTGTCAGACACTCTCCTCACTTCCACTACACGCTTGGTATACTGTTTCTTCAGGATTATACCTACACCAATTCTCTTTTTATTTACACCATAGTAAAGCAATTTGAACCCTGCTCCAATGTCCTTAGTCTCTTGTACACACAGTATATCTACCTTTTCTCAGAACCATCATATCAGCTAGCTCTCTCGTTTTACTAGTCATAGTGCCAACATTCAATATTTAAAGTTCCTATTCTAGCCTATTTTAACAAGTTTCCATAGTGTCCGTCCAATTTTTTGTAGTAAGCCATGCTGTGTCATGTTTTTGTTTGTGTTTGATAAGAGTTATGGACTTTTGTAAGGTGCATTGGCGCCGTTTCTGTGTCTTCCGAATACTTTGTGTATACCCGGTAAACTATTGATTTGATTGGCTCTGCTGAGTGACACATATCCCCACGTCTACTTAGAGGAAAACTCGGCTGGACAGACATACAGACAAAAGATTTTCTGAGATTGGTTTCGGGTCCTCCAATGTATGGAACGTAAAGAGCGGGTTTTGAACAATGTACAGACAAAACCTATTTATTATTATTTTTTCTTTTATTTATTTATAGATAAAACTGAGAAATGCTAAGGATAATATAAAGATTCAAATGATCTTTTTAATTAGTTATTTTATACTGACTGATCTCAAAAGCTCTATAAGAAATTTAACTCCATATGTTCACTAGATGTACTTTGTTCTTTAAAGACATTTACCTGACACATGTGTTATAGAGATTTTGCAGTCCGATGGAATGGCTGATGGCAAGGCACTCGAGTATGCTCCTCTGCACTCCTTCAACAGGCTGCAATAATCAGAGGAACACATAAAAAAAAAGGATTATTTGTAAAATCACTTTCATTCATTTTCAAACCCCACTCACCATCTCATAACAACTACCCATGGATGAATCCTTTTTAAGCATTGTACCAAGCGAAATATGTTTCCTATGATTATTAAATGAATCTCATGGTTGGAGAAGGAGAAGAGAAGAGAAGAGAAGAGAGAGGACAATTGCAATGCAGGAAGGTGGGGGAAAAGAACAAAAACAGTCAAAGAACAGCAGCACTTCCTTTACAGAATCACCTATACTGTATACTCATGCAATTCTTGAAATGGTCAGTCATGTGGCAGCAGCATGATACATCAAATCACACCAGGGCAAGAGCTCCAGTTAGGCTTGACATCAAATTTCAGAATGAAAAAAATAGCATAAAATAGCAATACTTCAGGAAATTAGCATTAAGAAATCAGGAATAAATTTTATTTAGGTTTATTTTAAATTGTATTTACAGGATCATCTTTTTTCCTGGGATCAGGTCAGGGAATGAAGCAGTTCAACAAAGCTTGTAAAAACAGTTATATAAACTATAAAAAAAGAAAAAATATATATATAACTTTTTTACTTACTGTAAGTGTGATTTCTCCAAACAGTGTATGTCAGATCTTTCGCAAGTTGCTTTTTTTCTTTTGTTTTGTTACGTGCAACAGCAAAACAATTCACTCATTTTCTAACCAGTCTTTAAAAGGCTATATACATTTTACAATGTGAAGGGATTTCTAGACTGTCCCACATATCATTTATGTTGTACAAACCAACAGCAGTTCAGTGCTGCAAGCCAGACTTCTAATTTTTATGAGCCACAACAGAAACATTTACACACCAGCTTTTGCAGATCACTTTGCCCGAAGGTGTGTGCAACCACTTCCTGACCTGAATACAAACTGTCTCCAGCCCAGGTCAGAATATTTAAACCTTACTCCCAGGATTTTTAAGCATTTTAAACTTTCTCTTTCACTGGAGAAACCTTATAATGACATAATTACTATATCAGAAGAAAAAGAATCATACCTATATCACCTGATGCAAAAAGCACAGAATGCAATTTTTAATTATTTTAATTATTAATTGTAATAATTTAATTTGATATGCCAGATATTTATTTAATGATAGATAAATATTTATGTAGTCATCAAACTGGTGTGTGTCATGTCCTTCAGGCAAGCCTTAAATGAGGTGTGCAGTAACAGCTGTAGAAGCACCAAGAGGTGATGCATAAAAGAAACAAGCACTTTAGTTGATGAAACACTTGACACAGATCTGAATGTCTGCTGAAGAAAGGAAAATCTCATTGCTCCATTGGATTTGTGCTATTTTTATGCTGCTTTTAGACTTGAACTTAGTGAAGTACAAAACTGTAATAATAATAATCCAATAACAGTAAATGCAGGGATGACATGAGATTACACTGGCAAGATATTTACTGTATTTCCAGATAGACATCACGTATCCGAGGGTGAGTCAAAAATTATCTGCACTCCGGTTATATTAATACCTCATTTGGCAGCACTGTCTTATCAGAACTTTCCGTTCAAGCCTGTCTCCCCAGTCACTGCTGTGCAGGTGTGAATGTGTTACATGAGTTCCACTGTAACTGCGGTGCGAGCAAAAAATGGATGCCCCACTTCAGATTTGCACAAAAGAAGAGCGGCATGCAGTGATTAGTTTTTTGTGGTCTGTGGGTGTATCTGGTGTCAAAACAACTCACGGAAGAGCATAAACAAAAGCATTCGGATATTTGCAAACAAAATTTCCAACCATCAGCTGGAAAATAGATTCTTGCAATTTTCTGGGATTTTCAAGGGCCAGTATTGAAACATTATCAGGAAAAAGGTTCGACAATCGGCAGTCCTCGTTATAGTGAGATGCTTATTGAAGAGCTGAAGCCTTGCAATTAAGTGCTTCGGTTAAAAACTTCGAATAAAATGCAGGGGACTGCTATTCAAGGGCGTTGTAATCTTGCATGATAATGCACACTTCTGCCCACACTGCAAAAACTTCAATTTGAGGTGTGAAAGCATCCTCCCTATAGTCGTTTTTAATGGGAGAATATGAAAGCTTGTTGACAGATTAAAAAAATGTGTATTAAAAAGCAAGGAGATTATGTCGAAAAATTATGTATTTCTCTTTTTTTTTTTTTTTTAAAGTAAATTAAATTATACAGCCAGAGTGCAGATAATTTTTAGGTAGTAAATGGGGCTACCTTGTAACAACTGTTTGGATGTCTGGAAATTCAAAGATCAGCACAGAGCATATGCTCTATCCAGCCCAGACTTTAAACTGGAGCCTGCATTCATAACTGTGTCAACAAACAGAGGAGACGGAGCTGCGGCTGGAGTTCTGCAGTGCTCCTTAAACATGCAGAGAGACAGCACACTGCAGTTAGACGGTACACAAGCCACCAAATGCCAGCAGCACAAGACATGACAGGAATCTTGCTGGAGCCAGGCACCAGAAGCACTATATCAAATGTTTTCAGAATCATAAGGAAGCACAATGTCAGCTGCGTGAAAGCAAATTTTAGAAATGCTAAGCAGACTTTGCACTCTATAAGGTTATTTTTTTTGCTTTGTATTGCTGCAATTTTTCCCCCCCAAATCCTAATAACGTTGCTTCTCTGTATTAATTTAAAACAGCAGAGCTGATGTGACAAAGTTGCACTGATGCTATTCTCTTTTGTGCTCTTTTTTATTCTCATCACTGCAGCATACATGTATTTGGAATAAGTGTCTTTTAAAAAAGCATTTGAAGGACTGATGGGACAAAAAGCAGACTTCTGCAGTGGGTGCTTAAAATCAGAGCCACTAGGCCACTGATACTGGTACACAGAAAAAAAAAAAAAGAAGGGAAAAAAAATCAGGTTTTACCTTAGGGAAGAATCGGCAATAATCTCTGGTCAGGACCATTTCAGCCACGTCCTTCAGCCCCTCCAGACCCAGCATGTCCGCGGCCAAGACGACCTGACTAAGGGAAACATAGGACAACTCACAATAACACACGGCAGACTACTGCACTAAATCGGCATTGTGACAGCTGTAAAATGTGCCATCACTGATGTACATGCCACTACAGTCAACGCTACCTCACATTGGTCCCTGGTGGAAGGTCCATTATGGCTCCATACATAAAATGCAGAAGAACCTCCATCTCATCAGGGCCCAGACTAAAACACACAGATACAAAAGCATAGTGAATATACAGTATAATCATGTCTTGGATGTTTTGCTAGTATTATACAAAGCCAGGGTTATAGACCAAGCGTAACTTTTATTTATAAAGTAATTTCAAGCTGCATCTTATACAATTTACAAAAATATCAGTACGTTAAAGAAGATTTGGATGATTGTTGAAGCTGACCCCATTTATAGCCCCCTGTGTACATAAATCTCAAATACCCCAAACCTTATGAGGGTTTCAACCACAGTTGGCATGCTAACTAGAGTTATTGTTTGCAAGGACCACTCAAGTTAACTCAAACATGCAACTTTTATGAGGATGTCAAAAGGTGTTTGTGGCATCCATATAAAATGACTAACGAGATACAGTACAATCAAATACAATGGACCAAAATGCCATTTTCCAAACCAACTAAATTTTTTCCACCTGCTTAAACTGTTGTTCTGCTTAAACTCTTACTTTTATCATTGGTAAATGAAACAAAAACTATTAATTGCTGTCAAATCCAAGACAAATGCTTTTCTATGCAACTTTAATAAATTCCATTAGTTTTTTTTTGCGAGACATTGACAATCTGTAATTTCATTGATCAATGAAAACACCTCAAACTTTACGATCTTTCAGTAAAGTTGGCTGCTGAGAAGCATCTCACACGTGATGATATGCTGAACTTATGAACAAATACACAACAGGGAATTGCTGTAACCTGGCAACCAAAGTTGTAGCTCCATTTTCAACAGCAGGCCTACGTCCATGCACTCTTAGGGGAAAGGAAAAGGGGACGGGTGGGACTCTCCTTGCAATTTAGAAACGGCTTGTTATGTACGCCATTCATCTTGTGCTCCCTCTACAAGGAGCAGAATTGTTCATGAGCAGTAATCTAAAAGCAGAGTGACTGGCTTCCTGATTGTCAGGGGAAGTGTGTGTTATAGTTCTAGAATCGTTTAAGAAATGTATCTGGTAGCAGCATAAAAAGATAAGACAAATGTATTAAATTGATTTGTAGTGTGTAAAATAAGAAGTTGCTTTTGCCAGCCTGTCTGTCTTCACCCATCTGATGTTGGAAACAACGTGCGCACAGACTAAAATGTGCTGCCTGATTTAAAACACACACTATTACATGAATAATTAATACACTGTAGGCAGACTGGAACCTGATTATATTAAAAGAAACTTAAAGGGAGATGGGGAAAGGAAAGAAAAAAAAAGAAATAAAGAGAACAAACAAATTTTAAAAATCCCCTAAAATCACCTTTAGCTTTGATTATGGTGTGCAATATGGTAGCCAAATGATTTTAAAAATTATTCCCAGAAACACTTTCACAATTTGACTCCTGGAATACAGCTGTGCCATCAGGGAAGTAAAACTCCTATCCATTGATATGATATCCTGGTCATTCAGTACATTCAGGTTATCAGCTGACTTGATTTTATTGCCAGTGGACACTATGTATGAAGGATGTATCGCTTCTCACCTCTTACCCTGGTGCTCCCATCACTCTGGCATCACACCACATGACCTTTTCCATTATTTCAATGTTCAATCTTTATTCTCCCTAGCTAATGTAAGCTTTTTTCTCTGATTAGCCACATTAAACTGTTTAAAAGGCATTGCTGTGAGGAAGCTCTGTTCGCTAGTCTCTTTAAGTTGATAAAGAGCTTAGGATGGAAATAATTATCAATTCACTTAGCTGCTTAAGCTGCATTTATTATGAAATCTTAGCTTATCCAAAAACAAATTAAAATTTTACATTAAAAAAACATTCACTTATTTTTTGTGACAGTGAGCCATGTCAATTACAAGGGCTAAACTGACATAATGTGACAAATCCACAATATTGGCTCCACAATATTGGCTCCAGTAATATCCATAACCAATTCTGTGACACTTATCTGATTTTTAAAAATATATTTTTTTATTTGAAGCCGCAAAGGGATTGTTCATAAGAACTGAACTGGGAGTGTCATCACTGTCAGTCTAAAATAATATCTTGATGGATTTCGTCAAGAAGCAAATGCTGTACCGTATTTAAGTTTCATAGTGTTTTGTGTTGAACTTACCCCTGTAGTGTGATACACTGCCGTGAGCTTTCCATCCAACTGCCACACAACATGGCTCGAAAGTACTGAGACCGAGCGCAAAGAATTGCCCTGAAGGATGTGCATATATGTGCGCGCACACACACACACACACACACACACACACACACACACACACACCCACACACAC
>JAQMYG010000036.1:13924063-13949082 GCA_030014215.1 Clariallabes teugelsi | reverse complement strand
ATGTGCGCGCACACACACACACACACACACACACACACACACACACACACACACACACACACACACACACACACACAAGAAAAGAAAGGTCAGGTTGATTCATCACAATCAGCTTCATTCTTCATCACTGTGGTTGATGTTCAGCATTTGGAATAACAGGATGTTGTGGTGGCGTATATGGATGGATGGATGGATGGATGGATGTGTGTGTGTGTGTGTGTGTGTGTGTGTGTGTGTGTGTGTGTGTGTGTGTGTGTGTGTGTGTGTTAGCGCAAGACAAAGCACTAAGCATGTTATTACACAAGATAACAGCATATGTAATTTATAAGATTTTATATATATGTATGTGTACATGTACGAGGGGGGAGTCAAAAATTTCACATTCTGAAATTTCACAGACAGAAGTGTGTGGACATGCATCGTCATATAAGATCCCAATACACTTGGAAAACATCATGCTTTTTGCTCCGTTGAAAGGAGTAGAATCTCACACATATAAATGGATGATCAGAAGGCATTTAAAGCAGCAGACAGACATGTCTGTGCTGTATCACCATACAGACTCAGTAGGCTTCTATGCAGCGAATTTAACACATCACTTTAATCCCATCTCCCACTGCTCGAAAGTAAGCAAGGTGAGTCATCACTAAATTTCTCCTTCTGTCTGAATCACAGATCAAGCTGCAGCAACCGATCTGTGAGGTTGAAGGTGAATGTGTGATTCTTTTGAGATGCCCAAGGACTGCAGACTTTGCTTTCAACAGCGACTCACACAATTGCTCTCTTACTAGCAGCCATGGCTGGATGAAGATTTTCTACTTTTTTTTCTTCTCTTTTGTCTTCACACATCCTCCTACCTTTTTGATTCAGAAATTCATATCCTAAAATAGACACCCCTTTTCGTCTTCTGGCTGATTACACGGAGTAAATTATCTCATAAAGATGAAAGACGAATGTATAAAATAAAAAGAAATCTACTTATGGCAGTTTCTGCTCTTAAACATACTTGAGCGAATTTCTCTAAATAGATTAATACTCTATAGGTTTCTACATGCATCACAGTAACAAACGTTCTAAAAATTAAATACCTTCGTCTGTTATTTGTTTCGTTCTTGTTTACTGTGATTATTCTTTATTGTACTGCATAATGCATCACTATAAAATTGTACAATAGAGGAAGGGTAGCTCACTGGTTAAGGCATTGGACTACTAATCGAAAGGTCCCAGGTTCAATTGGGCAATTGGGCAAGGCGCGTAACCCTCAACTGCTCAGGTGTATAATGAGATAAAAATGTACAATGCTCACTGCACGCTTGAACGGATGCCATTTTGTCTCAGAGCTGTATTAAACAGTGAACTCTGTCTCGTTTGAACATTTTCTAAAATTAAGATAATTCACCATCGGGACAGCTTTACAGGACAGCCATTTCGTGCTCTCGGACTGATTTATTGAAACCAGTGAGGCCGACTCTTTTCTCCCGCACCCTCACACAATATACCAGACTTTGGACATTTTATACATGGACTGACACACTGAAAATATTGTATATAATTGTAAATATTGGTATCTGATACACTGTAGTGTCCATTGTTTGTACAATACATGTGAGCTAATTCCGCAATTTGTCTGTATCTAGGAATGTTCGTAGATCTGCAGTCTGTGGAATTTCATAACTCAAATGTTTATCAATTAGGGACTTACTGTACATCACTTTTGTGCATGCTTGCACAGCTTGGGGGTAACATTAGGTAACTCGAGTTTTAGGTAGGACATTTTGCCTCCATCCCAGATCGGATTGAAGAAACATTGCCCATTGAAGCACACCAAGTGTCATTATGCCGAGTTTCACACCTACTACTTAAGTTTTGGCGCTCTGTATGCACAACACACTAAAATGGACAAGCATTCTGAAGAAAATGTCCTAATTTAAAGAAAAACACCATCCATGGACAGCACATGCAGGGCAGAATTATCCTGACTCACATTTATTATACTGTACAAAAATGCTTTGCAAGCACCTTAAAGAAAACTACTGTGGTATAAAACACTGGTTCTAGAGTTGAGTTTGTGGGGTTTCAGACAGACCAACCACTAATATATTATAGCATCAGACCAGAATTGCAACATTTTTACTAAACAACTAGTTAGAATAAATAATTTTTCCAATCAGAGATACACTGTAAAACAGAGACGGATTCAAGCTTGGTGATTACTGACCTGCTGTGGGAAAGGGCTGACAGGACAACTTGGCTTTAGAGAGACAGCAGAGAGAGACCATGTGCTCGGTGTGAGAGAAGTGAGGTCGACACAGCAGGGCAGTTTTTCTGCCTCTGTCAATAATATTGAGGTTCATTGATTTAACTTCACTACTTTTGCCAAACAGAGAAATACACTACAGTGTTTGGTGCAAAATACACTGCAGAACGTCTCACCCTGCTTACCGTTGTATAAGCGAATTGAATTGAACTGATTTGAAAGGGGGGGAGAAGAGCAGAGGAGATGTGAGGCTTTTGGTCAAACCCAGTTGCCATAGTAACGACCTGGTCTTAATGATTTTAAGCCCCGCTATACCATCCAGTACATTTGCTGTTACCTTGCTTTTGCCATTGCACTAGTTGTGGCAGACCGATTGGCTAGTTCAGTTAAAATAACTGTGAAAACGTGTCTGAATCATGAAATAAGCCCATGATATAAGTGAAAATCATAATAAGCAGAACCAGAAGGTAGAATTCAGATGTGATTTCTGAATACACAGTTCATGTTTTGTTAATTCTAGTAAATCATCCAGGTGTTAATTATGCTTCCTGTCATGTTACCTGTGAGCTGAGAAGACTCTTTCTCCCACCTGGATGCTAATATCACAGGCCTCAGCTCGTTCATACAGGGCCAAGAGATCAGCGCCGAGCCCAGAGGCTGGCTCTAAACGCACAGAGTCTGTCAGAGACAATAAAGAGAATAACAACAACAGATATGATACAATGATTTAAAAAAATTAACAATTCTGATCTGGTCTATCTGGTTCTTCAATAATCTGTACAGAGCGTGACCTACTGTACTTGTTTATGCAGTTTCTATATCATAATTATGTTACATCACCTGGACCTGAGCTGGCATGAAATTCTCCATCCTCCTCTACCACAGTGCTATTTGTAAGCTGTGAGTGGTCATGCAATCCTGCGGAGGAAGCCGTCCCCTTCCCCAGACATTCATCATCTGTGTAGATTCTCCTACAATTCCACAGACATTTAAGCAAAATCACCACACAGATATATTTAGGTACATATAAATAAGTATGATATAAACATGTGAATTAAAACTGCTATGACATTTTAAGCTTGTACAGCAAAATGAGGCTCTTCAGGGTCCTCACTGCTCAGTTAAAGAGCAGGATTGTCTCTGTACTCCAAAGAACCCAGGGACATTCTTCCATCCGCGATCTTTTAGACATTCCATTAGACATTCTTCCATCTAATGATCTTCCTCTTCAGGTAATCTCAAGAATAACACACTACTTAGTCTATACCTACACTTAAGATGTATATATATGAATTTAATCAACGTTGGGAGAAAAACACTAACGTCGAAGAAGATTTAATCTCATAGCTGCAGGAGTGCATGATCGGAGAGCCAACAAGACATGCATAATGCATACCAAGTGATTATGGAGAAATAGCAGGGACATCTGGGTAAAGCTATAACTGGTCTTAGCATTTAAGCAGAAACAGAAACGACTCAGAGCCTCGGAACCTCCAGGGGGCAATAAGGAGCTCTTCCAACCTGCAGCTTGTGTTGCAGAATGTTCACGAAGATATAATTACTTCAGTCATAATGATACTAGCCAATCATGAGTCTATGTGAACATATAGTTGGCCAGAGCTTTTCTCTGAGCATGTTACACTGCCCCCTAATGGTTCATGGTCCTGTTTGCTAGCTGTCGCTTGGAAGAGGTAGCGAAGATCACAAAGTATGACTTTATGGTAGCTTACAAATTCCACAAGGATAAACTGGCTAATGATGATTTATTAGATGACGTTTATCCCTCAAAACACATTTGTACACATACAAATTCCCCATTAATTCTAACAGGACACCTGACAGCAAGCCTTACTCCTGTCCTTTGCACTATACTCTCCCACTTTCTCGCTCAAGTCCATGTGGTCCGCCATTGCACCCTACTGATGCTGTAACACCCACATTAAGTCCCCAATGATGGAGAAGTAGACTAGGATGAGCAACAACATGCATTCAAAGACACACTTGAAACACAGTGTATGAAACTCGCTGTTAAAGGAATTAGCATTTTTCGGTCTCTTTTCTGTCGACTAACTGACCAAAAAGTGAGAAAAAACTAGCATCAATATAACTGCAAGTCGTTAGGAGGCTCCGGTCCAAAGTCTCCTCCTCTGGGCCTTTTAGTATCGACATTAAGTGGTTCAAAAGTGTACTCCGGCTTCAAAATTAACTTTGGAAAGTAAGTGTACAAGGTGTATCTCTGGGGTGTTTTTTTTCAGGTAGTGATCTGGGGCAGTGAGCATGATGTTCCAGGTACACAACATTTGTGTGTATGTGTGTGTGTGTGAGAGAGAGACAGAGTGAGAAAGAGAGAACCCTAATGTCTCCATGCAGTACAAGACTTGTGATATAAAAATATTTTTACAAATTTCTTTATATTATTATTTAATAATTTAATCATACAGAAATAAAAAAAACCCCAAAAGATTAAACAGTTGACAACAAACCCCAAAAATAGGAAATTAACTATTATCGCCATTACAGAACAGAAATCCGTTACTGAAGAGCGATGCTAAAAGAATATAACAGTGATACTATTGTATTGGATGTTTGTTGGATTAGTTGAAAAATCTAAGTTGCCAACAGTTTATGACAGATGAGTAATAAATTTGACTTACTAACACAAATTGGGACAAAGCAAAAGCTTTATGTTAAAGCTAATATATAGTGCCATCTGTCAGCTGTCCAATGACAATGCAGCTTAGACAAACAACACATTTAGAGATGACGACCAAAACATTTCCAATCCCTTGCCAGAACTAGATACACCAGAGTGGCTAGACTGCCAAACAAACCAAACCAGTTGGCCTCATAGACAATTACACTGAGAACAAAGACAGGAAGAAAAAGAAAACCCTCAATTGAGTCTCCATAAATCACAAATACACTGCTCACCTTGATCTTCCTTACTTGTACTATTTTAATAACAGCTGCCACTTCATCACACCGTATTACATAATACACACCGAACATGCTCTTTGAGATCACTAGGTTCGGTTCCCTGCAGGTTGATGGTGGAAGCGTTCTGTGAGGTTCCCTGGAGGAGGTGAGGAGCTCGAGCCAGCAGCACAGCCTTGTGGGCCCTGAGCCGGAAACCTGAGCTCACACACAGACTCACATCCGTCTCCTGCTCCTCCTGCAAAAGCCTGCAACCAGGAGAGAAATATTCACCAAAGCATTAACAGAAATAATAATAATAATAATAATAATGTTTTATCTTTCCTGGTACACTATGTCAAAATAATGGCAAGAGGCAAGATTTTTTTTCTACAATCCCTTAAACACTAATCTGAGTTTTAGGAATCCTCCTTTTCACAAAACAGTAGCAGTGTATATGTTACCATTGTTAGTCAGGTGTTTAATGTCAACGTATTTCAAAATTAAAAGCCAGACACAATTACAAACATTGATGCGTTGATTTATTGATTAATTCCTGATCAGAAACTTATATGCTTCATGAGGAACATTGTGGATCTGTGATACCATGAACTGTTCAATACCATTCCATTCCATTGTTAGAGTGAACCAGGGTTATAGTAGCATGATGTGGTAGCAAAGTAGCTCAGTTATAATAACTAATAACAACCATGTTATTAGTTAAACAATACACAGCTTTTCCTCCATTATTTTTTTAGGTATAGAGGCAAAAAGGATGTCAAAAGATTTGTGTACACGGTAAATATTTTGGTTATTTACTGTGTTTCTTGCACAAGACTTTTGGTTGGTAATTTGCATGAGTGTACTACAGAGTAGTGCTGATTTGGAGAGGCCAAGCCCTTTGTTATTTCAGCAGCTTATAATATCATATGACAATTACTCATGGTAGCTATTTTTACATTCTAACAACTAGCACAGAAGAAATAACATTTTTAAATTACATGTTATATATAACATAAACAAAGCAAAGTTACCTAAAACAAAATATGATTGCTGCATATTTGCTCCATACACGACTGCATGTACAGTGAAACCTGGGATTGCGAGTAACGTGGTTTGTGAGTGTTCCGCAAGATGGGCAAAGATTTTTAATACATTCTGACTTGGAAAACGAGCTAGTCTTGGTTTATGAGTACCGAGTATCATGTATCACGCATGTGCTTCTTGTTTTGATGCCGAGTGTCACGTGATCACAACTGAGGCAATGTTTTTTCTCTTTCTTGCGCTGCGGAATTGTGGGTAATTGACTCCCCTGCTGGGTCTTAGTGCACGTCTCTTACTGGTATAATCAACATCCGTGCACGCATGTACAGTTTACTAGAACACTGTGACCACGTGTGCGTGCGTAAAACATATTTCATTTTGTGTTTCTAAGTGCGTGTATACAGCGCGCGTGTAAAGCAAAAGAAAGTCTCATTAGAGAGGTTAAAGATCCATTTTCTCTCTCAGCCTCAGCCTGTCCTTATGTGTGCCCCTTCTCTCTCTCACACACACACACACACACACACACACACACACACACACACACACACACACACACACACACACACACACACACCTCTCGGCTTCATTTGTTTGTTTTACTTTACAGCAGTGATTCTGTTAGTATGCGCTCATACAAGTGTCATTAGCGATGTTCCTTGCTAATTTGTCCGACAAAACAGTCATTCCGTTAATGTGTGCGTGTAAAATTCAAATCAGAGAGGAGAAAGGTTTACTGTGTAAGATGAGAAGGGGGAGACAGGAGGGGCTGATTCCTCCTCTCCTTATACTTTAGATTCACACACATACACAAAAACACACAGCGCCTGCGTGCATAAACGGAAACACTTATCTGTCGAGAATTATTTTTACTTTTTTTTAAGTTAAAGTGCAGGTTATTTTGTTTTTTTACTTTATGTTTTGTATTAATTATTTTTATGTATTTATTTTTTGGGACCGTGGAACAAATAATTTGAGTTTCCATTATTTCTTATGGGAAAATTTGCTTTGATTTATGAGTATTTTGTAATATGAGCCCACTTCCAAAACGAATTATGCTCGTAATCCAAGGTTCCACTGTATACTAATAAAATAATTATTTCTGTACTTTTTTTTTTTTTTTTTTTTTTTTTTTTAAATGCACCGTGATATTGCATGGTCCTATTACATATATAAAATGAGAACGAGGATTGTCAGGTATTTGTTTGGTTCATACTAAGGTTAGAAACTTTGAATGATCAAACGAATATCTTTATTTCGCATTAGCTGCAAGATAGAAGGTTAGCTTGGAGAGAAGAAAAACACATCTGGATGGGGAATCCCATATTGTAGCTTTATTTGGACAGTAATAAACATCGACTAAACAACCCAGTTGTCCACAACACTACATCCATCAGTTATACATTAACTACTGTATAGGGTGTGGCAAACAAATCCTGCTCCGCTTATTACTAAGAAGAATGAGTTTTGCAAGGTAGCAGCATTGTAGGTAATCAGAGCGGGATTGCAGCAGAACAAATTCTGAACATACGTACAGTATAGTGAACCACAACAAAAAGTTGTGGCGTTTTTTGGCATTACCATGTAGCCATATTATTAAACGTCCGACAGTTATAGTATATCGGACGTTATTAGATTAAAACACTGCTTCAGAACACAGGAACTGAAACCAACAATGTTGCTATATCCTTCAGTGTTCATGCGATTCTGATTCTTTTCATGCTACAATGTACTAGCTGAAACAAGTCATTACTTAACACTATGACCTTGAGCGTGATACAATCAATAAAGACGAATGAGCATGCCCTTCTGGGAGCTATACATGAACAGCCACCATGTTTCAAATGAGGTTACAAGATTAAGATTATAAAGATACTTGAATTTTAGGTACTAAGAGCAAACTGGTAATATAATGTGATAAATTATTTATGTTCTAAATAAAAATAAAAAATAAAATATTTTGAACTGATGTCCTAACACTCTGTGTGAACAGAACCCTTGTATTCCTTTGCTCTTCACTCCCATCATCATCATCATCATCTATGTCCTCTATAGTAGTGTGACTGCTTGGGTGACCCAGTATTTTACTCTAGTAATGCTGCATCTACCGCAGAAACAACCATGCTCACACCACAGTGATGATGAAGTAGGTCAGGACGAGCTCGAGGACAATCAGAAGCTCAGTTATTATCCAATTTTGTGGGAAAGTAAAGACTCATTGCAGGGTTTATTTTAATTTCCCCTTGTTCTACCATATCTATCACAAATACCATAAATAATTATAATTGTGACCTCGGTCTACACACTGGAAAAAAAAGGACTGAACATGTATTTATTCAAAATATATTGAATTATAACGAAAAGGTAAGAACACTTGCTTCGAGTAAGGTTACTTGAATTCTACTGTCAAAGAAGTTGGAATGTTTGGTTAGTGAATAAGGAAGCACCTAATCACAGCTATTCCAATAAATGTGTTTCAAATAAAAAGCTTTTACATGCTTTTCTCAAACAAAGCATGTCAATATTGTTGTTAACAGCAGTCGCCCAAGCAATAAAGAAACATCAGATAAAGAATGGCAGGGTGAAGAAATGCTTGAATGCATTTCTTTAAAAAGCTCCCATATTTTACAATTTCTTTGATAAATTAACACATAGCTCAACTAAACTGCGTCTGTTAATGATCAGACTAAAATAATCTCAGATAATGCAATTTTTTTTAATACCACGTTTTCAATACCATGTAAATAAGCTACTGTCACAGCCATAAATAAATCATTTTGTGTGAGGTCACAATAGGGCAAAAGTCACAACAGGGGCAAAGTCCAACCGTTTTGCACACGCACACACTGGAGACCTACTGTATCTGGAGACTATTGCATAATCGAGCAGAACCCCTTTAAAGAGCATCAGTACATGTTCGTTTTCGTAACGCTAATGGCTATAGCAACACGGAACAACTCCTGCTGCACCTGGATTAACAAATAGTTTTTAAGGTTAAAGTGTAAAACAGGCATTTACATATTCATTCAACTGGCAATTTTATTCAAATCCTCTTACAACGCAGATCCAAGCACAGACAAATACTAAGCACTGATGGTTAGCTTTCTGACAGACATGAGATTTGAACTTACAATGGGGAATAAATTGTCCTCTTTATGTTTTATTTATTTATTTTTAATTTATATGATGCCATATCAGTATCATGTCTGAGGGCAATACCAGATTCTGAGCAAAAACTGACATCCTCACAGTAGCGAAAAACCTTTGTTGAAAAGTTATGCAAAACCTCACACACAACATTGCACAATAACACTCTCGCTGCTTTATTCTGCTCAAGTCTGACAGCACTGATAATGCAGACACTTACTGCTGATAGGGAACAACCACAGGTGACAGAATTAAGGTCTAAACCGCTCTATTGGATTTATTTTGTCTTTCCTCCAAATACCAGATGGCAAACAGAAATAAACAATCCGCTGCATCCATATGACCAAAAGTCTGTATCCTAACCGTCATACTCCTACATACTTCTTAAATATGCCATTCCCAAAACCATGGGCATGAACTTGGAGTCAGTTTGCTACTATAGAAACCTTAACTCTTGAAGTAAGTCTTTATAAGATTTGGAAAGAAATCTAGTGGGGATTTGTGGCTTTTCAGGAATGAGAGCATTAGGGATGTTGGGCAAGGAGTGCTAGTGGTCAATTAGCAGTCCAATTCATTCCAGTAGTGTTCAGTGGGGTTTTGTTCACGGATCTAGGCAAGCCATCCGTGTTGTTGACCCCCAGCCTTGGTAACCCATGTCTTCATGGACCTCAGGTTGCGCACTGGGATATTTTCATGCATTTGAGAATATAATTTATCAGCCAAAATGGAAATCAAATCATGTTGTAACCACCTGACTCTACTAAGAATCGCCAATCCTGGCTTTTTTTTTGTCATTCTGGGCCACCTGTCTTCTTTTTTGTTCTTTTTTTGTTGTTTAATGGTAGTCTGAATCCAGTAAGTTACAAATAAGGTTACATTATCGCCAACAGTAAGTCTCATTCTCCTTCATCTTAAGATGCTGGGTTTCCAGACGAGCCTTCCTTAAATCGTCTAAAGAATCCTTCCCTGATCTTGTCTTGATTTGTTCTGTCTTGAACTCTTCGTCTGCTTTATCCGATACTTCCACACACACTTTCTCCGCAACACGTTTCCTCTCAGTACCACTCAGCATATAGGTGGAGTTCTGTAGGTTGCATCACCGCTACCTCTCCCTCTCTCTCTCTCTCTCTCCTCAGCTTCCCTGTCCTTTAAAGCCGACTTTCCAGTCCAATCTTCCTCAAAAAATAACATTAAATGCTTCACCCCCTGATCATTCTGAAACATTGCTTTTTTCTCTACCTAGTTCTTGGAGCTGTGCCAACATATCTAGCCTCTTCTGTGTATATTTCCTGCACGAGAGTAATCCATGCTCGACAGTCTGACTTTCCTGGCATTCCTCACAGAGTGCCGTTGGGTGTTTACCTACTATCAATAGAGTGATATTAAGGTTGCAGTGTCCAGTTCTTAGTCTGCTAATTAATACGTCCTCTTCTGTCTTCTTCCATCTACCTTTTCCAGTCCTTTTCTCTTTTGTTTTTTACATTTTTTTCAGCAAATAATCAGATATGGAAGCCAAGAATTTGTAACTTTTGTAACTAGGCTATTTATACCAGACGTCCCCGGAGGACAACCACTCAGACCTTCATCCTGAAGGTGAGTGTGAGATGAAGCGGATGAGCTACCTGTTCAGGTCTGAGGACAGCGCACTGGCCAGTTGTTTACTCAGGTTGCTCTTGTGTTTGCGCTCTTTAGTCTGGAGCTCTCGGGCAGACTCGGTAGGGAGCATCGCTGAGGCCTAACGCTCCTCGGGTCAGCACGCAGCACGGATCTCTAGTGGCTTTCTGGAAATCTGCTGAGAAACAGAAAACATTTCAACTCGACATTATTTTGGGGGTTGCTTTCGTTTGCTCTTTTTAAAAGAAATCCAATATCTCTCAGTCAGCATCTGGACATGGGAAACAGGAGAACACTCCAACACAATATATCTACACAGCTTACACTTACACTAAAGGTGTAGCACATTATAAACAAACACAAAGCATGTTGTAGTTAAACAGGGAATGTGTGGGTCAACTGCTAGCATCACGCGCACAGAGTGAAAACACAACCTAGAAACCGTTGCTTGGGAATTGTTCACCCCAGGGAGGTCATACTGATGACGATGTCAATGTGAATTATAATTACATTGACATGAAGAAAAAAAAACAAGGAAACAAAGCTAACAATGCTAAAATCAATCATCTTTGAAACTACAATGTCACTCCACTGTAACGCCCCAAACGTTAGCGTTAAATCACGTGTTCACAGGTATCTAATACAAACTCAGCACAAAGCACTGACCTGTAAGCCATCACACACACACAAGCACGCACACTTCATAGTTCCTCTGGTGTCCTCATGGCTGGAGGTTCATTCATTCTGCACTGCCGCCTGCCTCTGTAAAGCTAACTATAGTCACTGCTCATGAAAACTGTACATTAACCCTGGAAATTACTGCAAGGTAAACGACTCGTTACTTCCTTCGAAGGTGCACGAGATACAGTATGAAGTAATGGCTTGGATGAAGGGTTGTTTAGACGGAGACACCGCCCACTCTCCTTCCACTTCCGGTTTCTGATTTCCGCCAGAGGGCGCTCGAGAGACAGACAGACAGACAGAGAGAGAGAGAGAGAGAGAGAGAGAGAGAGATATTATTCTTTATTATTACCACTATATATATATATATATATATATATATATATATATATAAAGTGTCACTTTATCTTAATTTAATTATTATTACTCTTTTTTATACTATTCTGTTTTTCAGTTTTTTTATCTTCTCTCCTTTTTAATTTTATTAATCACTATTTGTTAACTATCTACTTCTGTTATTTTCTTGTAAGCTTTGGCAATATGAATGTAAATATTTGTCATGCCAATAAAGCACATTTGGAACTTGAGAGAGAAAGACAGACAGAGAGAGAGAGAGAGAGAGATCAGGTAAATCATTTAAATTATTTTTAAATCATTCATTCATTCAATCATCTTCTATACCACTTATCATGTACAGGGTCTCAGGGTCCTGGAGCCTATCCCTGGAGACTTAGGACACAAGGCGGGGTACACCCTGGACAATCCATCGCAGGGCACACACACACTATGGGCAAGTTGTGAGTCCCCATAGAGAACCCACCAAGCACAGGAACTACATGCAAACTCCACACACACAACCCCAAGTCGGGATACCCTGAGGGACAAGGCACAGTAATATCCAGTACATTAAATAAAATTAAATAAATACCACTACTCTTATGGAGCATCTCCACTTTTTTTCTGTTCTAGCATATTGAATCCAATTCTTTCAAGCACAATGGCACAGTGAAATCTGTTTTGCCATGCAGGATTAAACGTCAAGGAATGCTCTAAGTTTAGCAAATAAAAAAAAGACAAGTGTTACAAAACCTGCTCCTGGACTAGAATTAGATGATCATTAAGGTCATAGTCAGCTATGATTGCATTACATAGATTTTAAGCAATATACTGTATGTTCTAAAAGTTAAACGTAAATGGCTTTAAGGCAAGAGTGTCAAAACAACCAAAAAACGCTTGCTTTACTTAATCTATTAAACTAATGAGCTGACAAGGCCGGGAATATTTTTTCTCCCCATGCTTGGTGGTTTTCCTCCCACAGTCCATAAACATGTAGATTAGGTTAATTTGGATTCCCAAATTGCATGTAGTGTGTGTGACCTGTGATGGATTGGCACCCTGTCCAAGATGTACCCTGCCTCATACAGGATAAGCAGTATAGGAGATGAATGAATTTCAGCATCAAAACACCTGATAGAATTACTTTTACTTGTTTTAGCCCTCTTGATTAACACCTTGTTGGCAAGTCAAGGGGAATAGCCAGACTGAAGGCTTAGAGTACCTGCGAAAACCACTCTATATGATAGTGATATGATATGTTTTTGATAGAGGCAAAACATAGCAAAATGTTAAGCCATGAGGTGGGTGTGCTACAACAGCAGAAGACCATGCTGGGTTCCACTTCTGTCAGTCAAGAACAGAAAGACAGCAGTGGGCACAGGGCCACCAAAACAGGACAGCTGAACGTTGTCTGAGAGTGTGAAACCGCAGCCTACTCTGATGAATCTCAGTATTCAATGTTTTACAGAGGTCACCAGATTTAAATCCTACAGGACACCTTTGGCATGTGATAATACGGGACATTCAAAGTACTAAAATCTAAATGAAAAATCAGCAGGAATCTCATGATGCAATCACATCAGCATGGATCTGAACCTCAAATGAATATTTCCAAGACTTTAGGTCATACCCATTTCTATAAGTGTTCCTAGTAAAGTGTCTCGTCTATGTACATTGACTGAGCAATATTAAAAGAATATTCATATTCAAATCATACCTACCTGTTGCATTTCCCAAATTTTAGTGCATTGGCAGTGTTTAAGCTGCTTCACCAGCATTAAAACACTTGAAGGTGTGTCATACAAACAAGAATATGTACACATTGTTTTAGCTATCATTTATTTGCTTATAAAACCAAAATGACGAAGAGCTGGTTTAGTGATGTTCTTATACGCAGCATGTAGGAAGAGATTAAAAAAAGGGTACAATATTTAGACATCACTTTCATTTTATCATACACAAGGATCACATCCTGAAATATCTGAGCCAAGAGTTGTTAAAAAATACAAAAAAGGAGAAGAACGATATTTATTCATTAAGACAACACTACCTGAAAGAGGTCGAGCGATTCTAGGGGTCTCGAAAGATTTGACTGGATTACAGCGTAGCGTCCCACAGCTCAAACTCTACACACACGGAACATTTTTTACGTCGCAACATAGTACAAGTTGAAGTCAAAAAAGGCACCACACAATACAACTCACTTACGAGGAGACTTTTGCCACAAATAAGTTGTCACCAACAAAGTTTAAGGCGAATGTCATGTGCAAAAATTTAAGAAACATCAACCACACACTCTACTCTGTATTTATCGTCTCCTATTAAAATGTGCTTTTCTTTTTATCCCCCTCTAGGCTTCGCATTAGTGTTTTGTTAACATCCAAGATGTGCTGAATTTAAACAGGATGCTTGCATTAATCAGAAGGTGAACAGGCTGAGGGGGAAAAGGTCAGACAAGGCCCCTTTCGTTACTCAGTTCCTGTAGTTTTTCCGTCCCTCTCCCTCCTTAAGGAACGTCCATATAAGCGTGTTGACGATGTCAGGCTGGTCCTGCTGGAGCCAGTGACTTGCGCTGGAGATGATGTTCAGCCGGAAGTGGTTGCGGATGTAGAGGCGGCAGGCCTCGGCCATGTCCTGCTCGAGGAAGGCGTCCCTCTCACCCCACAGGAGCAGCACCGGCGAGCGCACCTCGCTCTGATTGAGAGGCAGGAAACTGCAAATGCAGGCAGACACATGCTGAATAAAAAATTGTACAAACTGTATGGTAATACTCACACTGAGAATCCTAAATTTCTCTGTGTGCTCATACATATGCACATTGAACCTGTCTCCTTGGCATAACCAAAGGTATTAATAAGACCACTTAATGCACTCTTAACCTAAATCATTTTTCTCTGCCATTTTTTTCCCTTTCAATTCTTTGTTCTTTGTTGTTCTACAGTTTCCAAGCTTTCATCGCTTCCATTTCAATTCTATCAAAACTCCAAGTTAGTTAGTTAAGCCTTTATTTGTTAAATACACTTTACTGCAGAGTGAAATCATTTCCTCGCATATTCCATCTCTGAGGCTGGGGTTAGGGCACAGGTTCCGCCACTATACAGCCCACTGTAGCAAACACAGTTAAGGGCCTTGCTTATGGGTCCACAATGTTAACAAAGTTAACAGTTATTATATCAACTTAATACTTGTCTTTAAAACACGTCAGTTCAGTAAGGTACACTCCCATGCACTATTATAAGGAAATCACCAGACATTTTCCTGCATCCTGAAGAACCTTTCATAGTTCTTCTGAAGACTGTGGGTGTTTCATTTGTTTGTTTCTGCAGGTAATACTTATCTGAAAACTGTTCCATTACTTAACATGTTGATTTCTTTATCAACACAAATTTTTCCATAGGAGTTGACTGTACATTCATTTTCCTCTAAACACATATACAAATATCTGCAAACTTCCTCACACACTCTCACACATACACACACCATTCTGCCCTGAGCAGAGGAGCAGATGGAGGACACAGTTATGCGTTCACCTCTCACATGCTCACAACTCATCCTCTGCTGTTTAAATTATTAAATAATTTAATGATGTAATAGAAGTAGTAATGTAATAGATAGTAATAAAAGAGAAGAGTGTAGTATTAGTTGGGGAAAAAAAAGGAATTGAGAAAAAAAAAGGAAAAGTATATGGTAATGAGACTACAAGGTTAAACTGTGTCCTATTGTAAAGAGAAACAGAAGAGAATCATAAGCAGAATTCATATTTGACACAAGAGGGCAGCACTATCTCAACTTAACACACCACAGCTGATACACAATCATGCAAGAAGAAAAGTCTTTAAACAAAATGATTTAAGAACACATATGTATGTTTAAATAACACATGAGAATCATAAGCCTCCAGCTGTTGTTATGATTTACTAAGAATGCTGTTGAGTCATAAATGTCAGATGTATGCTCAGTTTCTTTTATTGATTGGTCAATAATATTGTATGTGTGTATACGTGTGTTTGTGTGTGTGTGTGTGTGTGTGTGTGTGTGCTTGTTGCACCTAAAGACATTTCTGTAGTAGTTCAGGGCAGCCGTGAGTGCGCCAGGTTGAGACAGGGCATACAGGTAGGCCTCAAGTTCTTCTGCCGTCAGCCAACGGCCCTTAAGCCCGATCCCAGTGCTCCGACTTGTGAATAAACTCTTCAGCGCCTACACATCATATAGACAAATAAAGCGGATGAAAATAAATCATGAAAAAAATATGCCTATCCAACTTGCTTGCCAAAGCTACCTACTCATTTACCCACATGTCTTATTCTTCCAACCCGTTATACATTTACAGCATTTGGCAGACACCCTTATCCAGAATGACTTACATTTTTATTTCATTATCATCTAAGCAGTTGAGGTCTAAGGCAACTTGGTGCTGCTGGGGTTTGAACCTGGGACCTTCTAATCAGAAGACCAATGCCTAAACCACTCTATCCCCCCTACCCTTTAGAGTACCTACCCTACCAACTTACTCATACTACCAGTGGCGGCCGGTCAATAAGGGGCGCCGCCCCCTTAAAATTAGGCAGAGAAGAATGCTACTTTAACATTTAATTATTTAACATAAAAAATATTTCACTGTTCAAAAAATCAAAACTGTATTATGTTCATTTGTGTTCGTGTACGCGGGGAGCCGGACAAACGAGTGTCTATGTACTGTAGGCACATAAATTTTTGAAAAGCATGTGATTTGAGGCTGAGCTCTAATTGGATTTTTTCAAATCATCCTTGGGGCGCAGCACTGTGCGCCCCGAACCCTCCACTTTTGTTCTTAGTGAATCAATACTGTTTTTAAATATTTGGGCTCATGCGATTGGACCATTCTCAATGAGTCTTATTAACGGTCAGCAGATTGTTAGTTAATTTATTGAATAGTGATTGATGTGGAAGCCAGATAAATCTGAGAGAAGAAGTCTTTGCTAAAATACCCCTTGCGCAAGGCGATCAGACGAAGAAAGAAAAAAGTTAAAGAGCTTGGACCTGATCGACCTGATCTTCTAATTAAGCAGCAGTCAAGTGATCGCAGCTTACACTTGGTGCTTTTCTAGCACTTCTTATGGCTATTTACAGTACAGGCGAGTTTCATTTTAATTTTGTTTGCGCCCCCCCCCAAAGATTTTTTTGCACCAACCGCCGCTGCATACTACCCCACCCTATCTAACTACCTAACCACTCTGCCATACCTACTCATATCCCAGACCTAAATGCAGAAAAATGCAATATACTGTACAAACCATGTGCATTACAGTTTTGGGATGTTGTGTCCAGTGGACTTGGGAATGTATAGATGACAATGCAAACTGAATCACGGAAAATCTTTTTCACTGAAATGAGCTTATACAGTAAGAACTGTGGTAGATCATAAAGAAGAGCCTCAGTACATGAAGAAGAGAAAGACAAACGGACAGAATGCAGATTAAAAACACCTCATTTACTGTTACCTTTTACTTTTAGCTTTAGAAAAAAAATATATAAATTCGACATTTTAATACTTACATATTATTATAACTCAGGTGTTGACCATAATAATGTCCTATTGCTAGTGACTAGTCATTACAGCACACTGTAATAAGCACAGAAAGTCTGTTAACCACCTTTTTCTTCCCAATCACGGCTGGTTTCACTTGAGTATCACCAGCTCAACTTCTCGGTCTGCATGTCAGAATAGGCACCTCGTCTAAACTGGTGTCTTTTGCAGCATTTACTGTACAAAGCGTGTCTACATTCTGAGAGCCTGACAGTGCTTAAAACAGCATTTCTCAAGTGGAAATGATACTATGTGTGTAGGCAGGAAAAAAATGCCTACTGACCGACCTGCTGGTTCACTTAACATACATTTAATTCAATACTAAACAGCCATGCTTGCAACATGCACACCCACATACACAGACACGCATACAAACAGAACGTGAAGCTTGTCCACCTTGAAGTCATTGATGGAAAGCATAAGCTCTGGGAAACGTGGGAACTGGAAGAAAAAGAAGTAACTGGACTTGAGCATCTGACTGGGGTGGCGAAGAGCATAATCTAGGAAGAGGGAGAAAAAAGAGAAAAGGAAAAGAAGAATAAGAAGAGAAGCAGAAGATACAGAGTGAAGATAAGACCAGTGAAAAACAAGAGGTGTCTGAGAGGGCTGAGGATGCTGGCTGCAATTTTGGATAAACATTTCTCTCCTGAGATAAGCTCTACATCCTATTTGGAAAGCAGTATTGGGTGTGATGATTTCTTTAGGCTCCTTATTATGGATAAAATCAATGAATGGAATGAAGAAGTTCGTTGGATAAGAGATGCCTGCAAAATAGTCACTGTGCTCAGAATTGTAAGGTTGACTTTCCTGAAAAGAATGTACACTGTCCAAACGGGAAATGAGAACATTAATTTCTAATGCTAATTTTTGTAACGGAATGAAAAGTTTGACATTTCCAGGAGAAAGATTACATAATCTCCATACTCTTCACCTGAAGTTCTCTGTCTTCCTTCTGGCAAAACAACAGAAACCAGATGGAGGAAACTATTCGAAGACAGTGTGGATCATCACAATCTTGCAAGAATCCCTCGGTTTTAATGATGTTGATTATGTTAATGCGTTCAGTGAGCCTTTGGGGTCAGTGTGAGTCAGTGGGAACTTTCAGGCAGATGAAGAAAATAGTACGTTAGACGGCTTACCAGCGAACACACACGGATGAGGGCTGTTCAGCACAACCAGCTTCACCACCATCTCAGGATAATGAATAGCGAAGAGCCACGCGATGATGCCGCCCCAGTCGTGGCCCACCAGGAAACATCTATTATACCCTGAGGGAGAGTCACACAAGAGGCTAATGAGTGTTTGTGCTCGCGCTCACGTGTGTCTAAACGTGACTTGCTTGGCTCAAGCCGAATGTTTCTTCACACAGCTATAAGTAGAATTAGAATCACTGAAGCAAAATGGGCCGGTCATCTTTCTACTCATCATACGCATGCTTTGTTTTGTTTTGCTACAGTACTTAAAGTGATGGGACAGGAAGGGATATCGCAGTGGAGTAGTAAGAGCAATGACCTTATACGAGTGTCTATTGATGAATGATTCCTTTATATCTAACACGTCATATAGATTTATTACAAGAATTGCAATAAAGCCAGGAGTATAGTATATAGAGGAGTATATAGAGTAACATACTTTGTCCCTCTATCATCTCTGTAACGTTTCATTGTCAGGTTTAAGTCATGGAGTCTCACCTGCTGCTTCCTGCTTGCAAAAATGATCATTCTAAAACAGGAGTCTGCATGTTCTCCATGTGCTTGTTGGGTTTCCTCTGGGCACTCCGGTTTCCTCCCATAGTCCAACAAATCCAAATTTACTCTAATTGGTGATTCCAAATTGTCCACAGTGAGTGAGTGAGTGAGTGAGTGAGTGTGCTTGTGCCATCTAACGGACTGGCACACTGTCTAGGGGTTACCCCGCCTAGTGCCCACAGTCCTCTAGGATAGGCTTCTGGCCTCCCTGTAAAGGATAGTGCGCAATTAAATACTTCATGTTTAAAATTTCTTTGCATTTTCAATATCATCTAGTAAAAGATGTATCAAGGACATGTCCATCAGATTTCACAAGCTGTCAAGATCATGAATAACAATCTTTCTCTGGATGTCATTAAGCACTGACCACTATTATCAGTACTGCCTCGATTAGGATCAGCACATTAGATGCTGTAATCATATCACTCAGGGAATGTTAATCTTAGAAAATATCATTTTTCTTTTGAAGATGGGTTATTTATGCATTCAGTGAAGAGTTATGTTTTAAGACGTTTTTCGATGACAGAGAGTGACTCAGTTGTTCAAACACCTAGGTACAGAACAAAAAAAAAAAAACGCCTCGATGTATGACTTGAAAGATGGAAGAACTGTTCGGGCAGTGCCTGAGGAATTCTCCAGTGCAATGCTTTGTTGTGTTGTATTTATAGTGTTGTACTAGTGTTGTAAAACGTGTAATTATTGCTTTGCATCATGTCTGTTGAAACTAGAACTTTCCCTAATGTTGGCATGTGATTTCTCACATTTCTATAGTATACTGCACCAAGCACGTTTTTTCATTCTACCAATTTGGTGTACCCGCACTGTCCACTTTATTAGAAACAGTTTATGCAATTATCCAATCAGCCAATTATGTGGTAGATACACGATGCAAAAAAACCCTCCAGATACAGGAAAACGCTTCGGAAAATGTTTATGCAAAAACAAAAAATAATGAGTAAATTCAATTAATCTTTTATTAACAAGGTTTCTACTCTCAAACCTGCTGCTTACTTTTTTCTTTTTGCTGCTTCGACATGATATGTTGATTAGATAAGCGCAGACGTGCCTAATAAAGCAGATGATGAGTGTAAATGGTTAGAATGAAAACAAAGATCGCTACTCCATATTGGTTATTTGGTTAAAACTGATCATTAGTTTAATCAGTCACTTCAGCCTTTTTTTCCCAGTCTTGTGTTGAAATCTTTAAACAATATACAGTACATGTTGCATTAAAAATGTAATCCGATTTATTATCTCGTGTCTCTCCTTATGACAGCTGTGCATGTGTATACGTGCGCAGGTAAATGTGAAAATAAATGATGAATAAATGTGAAAGTGAATGGAGCTGCTGCTAACAATAACCTGTTTATTTCAGATATAAAAACAACATCCACTTTCATTTCGCGCTGCCCGTACTATCTGTCAGAGTGTGAATTAGATTTCAGAGCAGAGCCTGTAACATCATCACTCACTAGACTGAGAGCTGAAGTAGCATCACATCCTGCATTTCCTCTCTGCTTACACTCCTGGTTCAGCCTGTTGGCTAACAAACAAGCTCTTCGTTAACGTAATTAATTGTGTTAGAGCATGAAAATCAGTAAACAGTGCAGAACAGACAGACTTTCGCACTGGAGAAGACAGCTTGAGGGAAACCTCCATAGCAAAGGAAAATCATTACCGTTTCACCTGAATACTTGAATTGGAAAGAACGAAGAGGTTACATACGGGGGTAACAAAAGCCTCTAGATCAATGTTTTTCTCCTTGGAATTTATTGGAATTTTTCCTTTTGGAATTTATTGAAATGTATTCTTTTGGTTTTGTGCACATGGGCTGGGCTGGGATGGGATGCTGCGATGGGGGCTCATCTCATATCGGCCCCCATCACAGCATCTCATGCTCTTCTCCCAGCACACCTGAGCTGCATTCCATTCCGAAGTGCACTTCACAGGGTGCTCACTACTCTCTGCTCCATTTGCAGGGAATGTCGGTGAAGAAAACTTCCCTCGACAAAACTCCAACATTCAGAACACCCTGCAAAGTCACCAGCACAGACGTCACTCTCTCCATGTGTTACCATGGTAACATAAGCACCTTAGAAATACAGGTCGCTGCTGCTGTGGATATTTCACACAACTGACATCAAATATTGAATATTTATTGAAACAAAAACTGACAACATTATAAAACATATGCTATTGAAATGTGTATAACTTGTAAATAAATGATTGATAATTATTAAGAATAATAATATTTGATTAAAGATGTACAGAGATCTATTAATTTTTTACAGATTACTAGCCTATATAATACTATGGATTTCTTGATTCAATTAAAATTTTAAGTATTGTGGTCTATTAATATGATGGTGACCTGAATAATAATGATATATAATGACTTACGGGAAATTTTTCATTCCCTTTTCTGGTGAAGTGAAGACCCGTTATTCAGTTGTTCCCTACACTGTTTGCAGTTCCCTTTGAACAGGACAATTCAGCTCCATGCAGTTAATCACACTTAACATGACTAAACACCGTGTAAAGTATACTTCGCAGGGTACTTCAGGCCGATCGGACCGCATCCCTGATTTAACTAATCAGCTAATTAACAGCCTTGTTCTGCACAGAAGTCAGCATGAAAGAGCAAGGAAAACACTCAGATGTGCACCTGGAGGCAGGGGTGGTAACCACTGGTCTAATATGCTGGCTTTAAACAGACTAGATACTGTATTATAGAAAAATAGTTTATATGTAGCCTGCTTTTTTTTCCCCCTCAAATGGATCTACTATTTAGCTAATTGACAATAAACTATATATTCTCTATACTGTCTTCATTTACTCGCTAGTGTTAGTGCATTCTCACAGCAAAACACTTCTTTTTAGGTCATGTAAGCATTTCACGGCACATCATACATCAAATTGATTTGATTTATACCGCTTATCCTGTACAGGATCGTGGGGGGCCTGGACCCTATTCTAGGAGACTTTGGGCACAAGGCAGTGTACACCCCAGACAGTATGCCAATCTATCACACACACACACACACACACACACACAATATCTGCAAGTCTTTAAACTCTGGGAAGAAACCGGAGGAAACCCACCAAGCATGGGGAGAACATGCAAAATCCACGCACACAGACCCAAGGCGGGAATTGAACCACAATCCTGGTGGTGCGATGCTTAATTGGGACTATACAAGAAAAATACATGTACAATTCAAACATTAGCAATTTGGGGAAAAGATGGTAAAAATGGTTTACTCTACCTGTGCTAACCTTTTATATATTTGTGTTTTACTGCTTTTTGTATTTATTTCACTGTAGTTTTTCTTTATAGTTTTATCACGGGGAAAAAACTGTACTCTAATCCATTTCAAAGCTAGTCAAATCGTGTAGATTACATGCTGATCTTCCCCTGTAAGATGAAGGTCATACCATCTAAAGAGTGCATCAATGCAGAGAGCACTGCTTATCACCAAATTATCTTTCACCATCACAACAGAATTGATCAGCTCCTTTGAGCTGTTTGGATTAAAAACAGAGAAGAGAGAGTGAGATAATGCAGAGCTCACTCCTCTTACCCAGATACTCCACAATGTCCTTGACGTCAGTGACGAGGTAGTCAAGCCGGTAGCAGTCAGTCGAGGGAGGCAGGTCAGATTCGCCGTAGCCTCTCATGTCCACAGCAACAACACGGAACTCGCTCTTAAACTCCCTCAGCTGGTGTCTCCATGAGAACCTGATGAGGAAACGGGGAACTCAAGTACGCTGCACAGGGAATTAAGCCGTTTGATTAAATGAACGTCACTGCCTGGTGATTATGGTTTCATTCTTCTTCTTTGGTTCATAGATATCTTATGCTATACATGAGATTTTGTTCATTAGAGAAGTTAAGTGAACAACCTAAAGGCTAATTTTAGTGTTGTTCAATTTAAATTAAAAGAAACAACAAATAGTTCAATTAACCAACAGAATCAAAATACTGTAAATAAACATTCACCGATCAGCCATAACATTTATATTATATTATATTATATTATATTATATTATATTATATTATATTATATTATATTATTACAATGACAATTACAATGGCACCTGGAAGTGGGTGGGATATATTAGGTGATAATATATCTACGTATATCTATCTATCTATCGATGTATATATATGCTGGCTTGGTTTCAGATGTCACATCACACCCTCAGAGGTCTAGTGGAGTTCACGCCTCAACAGGGAAGGGCTGATTTGGCAGCAAAAGGGGACGTACTCAATAGTAGGCGAGTGGTCATAATGTTATGGCCGATTGGCGTATATTTATAATGTGTCCAATATGATAATTTAAAATCCAGATCATGCTAAATTTCGTCACCATCCATGTGTTTGCTCCTATTTATTATTATATAATTTTACAAGATTTTTGTAAATTTATCATTACAAAAAAATTTTTTTTAGTTTGTAATGTTTTTTTTCACACATTAATAAATAATAAAAATCAGATTGACTTCTCTTTATAACAACGATTCATTTTGAGTGTGTGTGAGTGAGAGAGAGAGAGAGAGTGAGAGAGAGAGAGAGAGAGAGAGAGAGAGAGAGTGTGTGCGTGTAGGGCAGAAGGCAGAATCCTGGCTGTAACTCTGATTACTCAGATTCAGCAGACACTCCCAATGCAGGATCCAAATCTGTTAGAATATAAATGAGCTTTAAAATTTTATGAGCCTGCACACACACACACACACACGCACACACGCACACACGCACACACACACACAGAATGCTTAGAGCTCAGGGATAGGGTAAGGTACTATGTTCTGCTTTGCACTTTCTGTAAGTGGAGCAGGAGACGATGAAGGAGAATCGTCCTCCACCTCTCCGAGCCTGACCCCAAACACTCCTGTTTGATTCTGGAGCAGTAGATTGGCCAGTGGAGCAAAAAGGATCCGGGGCCACATTAATGAGAAACTCTTCTGTATTCGGCTCACCATCCTGGACTGAATTTGTTTTAAAAAAAAAAAAAAAAAAGTGTGCCATGTGCGAATATTAAAAATTCATATTCTAATCATCGCCTATCCATTTATTCCTAGTTTATAATGTTATTAAAATATTATCTCTTTCAGATTTCCATCTCACTGTCATCCACTTAAACGATCATTTTACTCACAATAAAAACTGGAATGAAGCCTTCCTTTTGAATGGGACAGATTTCATCTCAAGAGCACAAATACTGCCCAAACATGCTCCCTACATAGGCAGCCTCCCAAAATCAGTACCAATACTGCAGTATATTGTATAACTGATTATATAAACATGTGATTGAGAAGTGCTGTTGAAAATACAACATGGCCCAAAAAATCTAGATCCATAAACATTTTAACAGTGACTTCTCTATGTGAAGCATCCTGTCTTTCATACATGAGACTGAGCTTGTCTTGTTTTTATATTGTCAGTTCTGAAGTCACATTAGGTCTGAAATAAAAAGAAAAACATCACATTTAATAGAAAGGGAAATGGCTGTGGTTCCACACTTTGTTTAGTCTAAGTGTGTAATTTCTTAAAAGTCATTAGCTTTTTCAACTTAGACTATTGCGAATTTTAGACAACAAATATGTTTTGTTTGATCATTTACTTTTTTGGGTATGAGCATTTGGTCAAGGAAAATATTCACAAAAGCAATATGATGTTTGTGCATTCTAGACAAAAAAAAATCCATATATATAT
>JAQMYG010000036.1:13903305-13913414 GCA_030014215.1 Clariallabes teugelsi | reverse complement strand
ATCTCCACATCATTGCATTCAGTTTTTATTCACAATTTGTTTAGTGTCCCAACTTTTTTGGAATCCGGTTTGTATTAGTCTTATATTATTTGGAGCATTGACTGCACAAATCCCTGTGTATGGACTGTTTTACAGGAGAAATCCCCATGAACAAGTTGTTACTACAGAAATAATGTACAGGGTTATTCAAAAAGAATGAATCGATTTCATGACCAATTGCTTCAGTTCTCAATTATCAATATAGAATGAGTCAGTGTCACTTGTAAGACAGGAAATAAAAGTTGATTGTGAGTAGAATACTTGTGACTTGGCTGGAGTTCTGTATTACTTTTCCTTCATAAAATACTGCGTAGTGAAATCAGTTCATTCTTTTTGAATTACCCTGTAATTGAACAGGGAGGTTGACAAACTTTTGTTAACACTTAAATAATGAAGCCAAACGGGGGGGGGGAGGGGGGGGGGTCTTTAAGAGACTAAAATATAAAAGTAAAAAAAAACTGAACGAAAGAATATTAAGTGAGTTAAGATTCAATAGAAATAGATTAATTAATTGAAACAAAGCAAGCTCTTTCTACTATTATTGATCCATGACCATTTGTAAAACTGTAAAGGACTAATCAGATTTACCTCCTGCTTGATGATGGGCTGGTGTCTTGCCACGGTTGCTGCAGAGTTTGCGGTGGGCAGTCCAGGAGGAGAGGACAGTGGAGAAAGAAGAGCAGGGAAACCTGACAAGTTAGGAAAAAGCTTACGATAAATGGACAATGCACAGTACGAAAAGAGAAGACATTTTATTAGAAAACATGAAACACAGGGAGCTGATAGCACGAGCAGGGTATTGACAAATAAGAATGCAGCCATGGATGTAAAAAGACACGTACAACATAAATCTAGCAACAAGACAGACACAAAACACTTATGTCACGCAATGGAAGAAAGGCAGTGCGTGTAGAGCTAATCAGTCTCACAGGCTTGCTGCCCGAGGGCCACAGGTGGGGAGGAGGCAAGGGAATCAAACAGGCAGAAATCACGGCGATCTTACCTTTCTGCTGATCCTTAAGCTGAGAACATACGGTGGAAGCAGCTGGGAGGGGACATGTTGGGTCTGTGGGTGCAGCAAATGCTGGGGAACTGTGGGCAGTGAAGGAACTCTGTGGACTCTTGGGCCAACTGGGTGAAACAGGTGGATGTGGGCAGGCTGTGGGTGGAGACTTTTTAGGTAGCGTTGTTGTGGGGGTATGTGGGGAGGAGGGAACAGCGGTGGAGATGTCTGTGGCAGGAAGGGCAGTAGTGGGAGCTGAGGTGTTCTGCTCAGAGGACAGATTCATCCAGGTCTTTCGAACTAGAGGAGTGGCTCTGGCACTGGGTCTGGAAGGCTGAGGAGGTAGCTGGTTGTGCTGGGCTAGAGTGGGGAGGTGGGGGGGGGCAGTAAAGATTTAAGAAAAATGGTGAGTAAAAAAGCAGAACCACCGGACACAATAAATTGTCATTGTCCAGTTCTAATTTTGGTCAGCTTTGTCAGCCCAGAAAAATCTGTCCATGTCAGAGGAAAGTGCAAGGACGACCGGTCTTTGAACTCTCTTTGATTCAGACAAATATGAAGTACAGACGGACACCTTGTTAAGCTAAACACTGTGCTCAGACACATTGCATGACAATTGATAACATTTACCATCTTAACTAGTCACACTGTATTGAATTTTTTCACTGTTGTTTAGTTACCAGTCACAGAACCAGTTTTCAATAGTTGTGAACAAAAGACATGGCCAACATTATGGGGGGGGTTGGTAGTACAATACCGACATTCAGATAATGTACACTGATAAATGGTTACTGTTACAAATTTAATTTCTTGTTTTTACCTGTTCATACACACGTCCATATCTACCCCACGGTACACTGTTATAATCCCTAGTAAACATTTGTACTTCATTTATAAACAAGCTCTCACACACACTCAAAAAGGGATGCAGGTGCAGTGGGCCTAACCTGGTGGCGCTTTGGCCTCCTCTGCAGGTGGGTTGGTGGCCTGCTCAGACGGGTCTTTAGAGGACTCCTTCATCTCAAGGGCAATGCTCTTCTTCAACGCCTGATTTTGGAAGGAGGGGGAATTTTGTTTCACTGTGCTACATGAAGTGAAATGCTTCATGCACTTATACTAAAAAAAAAAAAAAAATCCTGATGGATTTTATTTGATTTTACCTTGTTTTTAAATTTGGTCCCATGACCATGAGCTTTGTTTTTCTTCGCAGTTTTCCGCTCTGTAAGACATGCATAATGAATTTGAGTGCAATGTGAGCAGAGCAAAGGGCTGACCCTAAACTCTACAACATGGTTACTGCTTGGCCAGTCTTGTTCATGACCAGTTTACTCATGACTAAAATACAAAAGGACATACACATGACAACAGGGATAGAACTAGTTAGTAGATCTGGAAGAGTGAGGTGTCCTAAGTTCCCTCCTGATTTTATTTTGAGGTGTGCATGCTTGGCATATGCTAGTAGAAATGTGCGTGATATCAGCCATAGAGAATGTGATGGTGAGTAAAAGTGAAAGCAACATGTGATGGCAAAATAAAAGACAAAACACACCACTAGTCTTAAAATGTACAACAGGTGTCTAGGAAAAATTTGTTTATTTGAATCTTCGGGTGTCAAACACCAAAGTCAACTTTATACCCGTTTAAGCAAATAATTGTACACAGCTACAAAGAAAATGCTTGCATTTTAGCAGGACAAACGTTTACCTTTCTAAAAATAAAACTTTGTTTGGTCCTACTATACCCAAGCCAATTACAATCTGATCGTAACCTCATTACAACATTATAATGCAGTTCATACAATTGGTTTGAATATAATTTTTTGTTACATATACAACTTTACAAAAACCTATTATATTTACAAGGTAAAGTCACAGTCTAAACAGAACCTAATGCAACAGGAGAACCAGACAGTGATGACTCAATGCAGCAAAGTTCAAAAGAGGAACAGCTAGAACTCAACATGGAAGACAGGATGTCCTATTAAGCAAGAATCTGGGATTTTTTTATTTAATTAATTGATTTATTTTTACATTGATGTATGTGTAAATATACACATCAGGCATTTCTCAGCACTGAGCTGTAGCTGGCCTCATTTCAAACTGTGGCACTTTTATGCCAACAGACATAAATAAGTGATTAGGATGAAACGTGAACAAAATTATCAAAGTCTACAAAAAATTTAAAGGGGAGGGGGTAATAAAAAAAAAAAAAAATAATAAAAAAAAAAATCACCACACAAAAATAAAACAACACCTGACAAAAACTGTATCCAGGGATGTGCATTTTGTAACAAGGCTTATGATTTATAAGGAACAGTGCACAAATTATACAACAACAAAAAAACTTTTTTTTAACAACATCCAAACAAACACCAAAAAAAAAAAAATAAATGAACAAGCATTCAAGTATCTGGTGTTCCAGTATGCGTTAAAGTGACATTGGCTCTATTAACGGGAAAACAGTGCATCCAAGAAATTTTTTTTTTTCGTTTTTCTTCCCCTTAACCAACTAGTGATGTGCAGGGAGGTGGGAATGGGGAAAATTTCAAACTTGCTTCAGAGAGGGTTAAAAAGGTAGAAAGGTGGGAAAAGAGGGAGAAATGCTTGTGGAGATCAGCTAACCTGAGTCAGAGTCACTGCTATCAGAAGAACTAGAGTCAGAACTACTGCTGTCAGAAGTGGAGGAACTGCTGCTCTCACTAAGTCGGGACGAGTGCGCCAACTCCTTAGGCTCCGTTGTCACCAGTTCACCTGAAAAACATGAAAATTAAAATAAATGCAGAAAGACACCAACTGGTGAGCTGAACCCAAATTACTTAAGCCTTCAGATGCCTTACACCGTATTCATCAAGAAAAAGCCAAAAAGGGTAACGTATAATATATGCCGTTATTGCTGCACTGCCTGAGAAAAAAAAGTGAAAGAAAAATGTTAAAAACTGGGTGAAATTGCATCATAAAAAATTTAAGAAAAAGAATAAAACTAAGATGAGTATTCAGTGGATTGAACTTTACAGCTGTGTGATCATAACACCAGCTGTTAGTGAAAATAGTCATGGGGGGAAAAAAAAAAAAGTCTAAGCAGAAAGCATAGAGAGAGGCCTTTTGGAGCAATGGATACGGGTCATATGGTCTGATGAGTCTAGATCTACCCTATTCCCAAGCAACTGGCAGCCAGTGTATACAATTAAAACATATCATAAATGATCCTGAGCTCAGAAGACAGCAAATTAATTTGAATCCTGACAATGCCACAGGCATCCATGGCCAAATAAAATTGCTCTTTAGGTGGAATAAAAAGCCCGGCAGATCAATAGTTTCTGAAGTACTCAATCCAGCCGCATCTGGCATAGCCATAGCACAGTTAAAGGCACAGATTACGATTATTCAAAATTTTGGTGTGAACATAAACTGAGGCTCTTGACCTGTATATGCATGACTATGTGCATTGTGCTCTTGCATAAACGAACAGATGTAAAGGTGTATCTATTAAAGAGTTTATAAGTCACTGCTTTTATGGGTCTCTCAATTTATGCGACCAGATGCATCAGATTCGAGTTGTACTCCTAATCAGACATATCATCATGTATAATATAGGACCTTGCACTGTGGATTGCAATTGGTCAATAAACCGTGAAAACAGAAGGGGGGGGGGGGGGGACTTACTCTTTGCCTTGGTCCTCTTGAGCTCATCGCTGGCATTCTGTTTCCCTAATTCCTTAGTCTTTTCACCTTTGGGTTTTTGGGGATTTTCTATAGAGAGACATGTAAATAAAAAAAAATTAACACACTGGACAAAATTCAGATTTCACTTTAAGAGTGTAGTAGTGTACTCACGCGCAGGCCCCTTAGGCTTCTTCCTGAGGCAGGTCATGACAAACGCCTCAAGAGCTCGAAGTGTGGTTGGTTTGAGTGTCTCAAAGTCAATCTCGATCTCTTCGGGATCCGTGTCTCTAAGCATGGGCTCTCTGGCCTTGATGATGTGCACCACTTTGCCCAATTTGTCTCCCGGCAGTTTGTTGATGTCCAGACTCAAACGTCGCTTCTCCTCGTAGGACATTGGCAGTACGAGTTCTTCTTCGGACTCGTACCCTTTGCTCTCCATATTCTTCCTAATAACAGAAGGGCTCGTAGTTAGACTGGCAGAAATATAAAATGCAAGCAAAAAAAACAAAACAAAACAAAAAACTGTTGTGTAGCTGAGTGTTCAACCAACCCTGATGACTTGCTGCTACTCTGCCTCTTGTGCACTTTCTCTGGAGCTGGTTTTTGCACTTCACCACTCTTTTGCTTTTCTCTTTTTCTTTTTGCCTTCTTTGACTTCTCTTTCTTCTTTTGCTTCAGCAAAGGTGTTTGGGTCAATATTTGAAGCTGTTCCCGTACCGCCTTCAGCTAATTGACAGAGGTGCTGCTATTACTTATAAAAAGAGGTAGGAAAAAAAATCTACACAAGAATAAACTAAGATTTTGTGCAATACCTGTTCCTCCAGAACAGACAACCTTTGTGCTCGTTTTTCTTCATCTTCCTCGGAGTCAGACGAGCTTTCTGACATAGAAGACTCTGAGCCACTGCTCTCAGAGTTGGACAGACTTTCTGCTCGCCCGTTTTTCCCCCTTTTGGATACCTGATGCTGGCTAGGAGAGACAGGTCTTGGCTCATCTGGAATCTTGGCAAAGCGGGACTCAAAAACCTCCTGAACAGAGCAACCAACGTTTAAGATGAGTCATTTCTTTTACGAAGCACACCAGACCAAGACATGACCTTGGTCAGTACATTCTACATTAAAATCATAAAACAAGATGAACTTCATCACCTGAAGTTTTCTGGCCATGGAAACAACCTCATGGTTCGGTGGGTTGTATTTGTAACAATTTGAGAACATAAGACGAATGTCTGCAGCAAACTGCAAGGCGTCTGTGTATTCACGATTGTCCATCTTTTTCTGAGGGGGTGAAAAGCCAGAAACATGTCAGCTACCCTTCCTGCACTGTATAAAAACATCAACACTGGAAGACTTAATAAGCCCTTTCAAATGACCAATCATCTAAATCGTTAACAGGGTCAGCAAAGGTTCAGGTTCAGCTTTAAACGCCACACTTTACCTCATTATGCTCATGTGGGAGTTTTAAATGTATAATTAAATGTATAAATGTATGATAAAATGTATAATAACTCATCAGCTGTGTATACAACAAATAGGCATCTGATTAGTTGGAGATGATGGTCAATCTCCTCCAATTAACAATTTAAATTTTTTTTAAAAACATACATTTAAACTGAAAGCTTTAACTAATTAGCAGACAGCTCTGTGCCAAGTTGCCAGAAAAACATTGGTGACCCAAGTCTGTTTATTTAGATTTATGTACTGATGTTACAAAGCTTAACCTACCTACCTACATATAATACATATACTGCATTTTTCAATAATTTTACGATGAATCATGCTTGGTGAAACCATTTACACATACATACAAAATCTTACAAATTGTCTAAGGGACGGTCATAAAATTTACATTATCATATTAAAAAACAGAAAATGTTTGCCCCAATTATGACTCCGGAAATGATCAAGTTCATGAACATTTCTTCTTGTTGAAAGAGACCCCACTGTATAGTTCTGCACGATGCAGCTAGTGGGTCAAAACCAAAATGGCGCAACAGGTTGAAAAAAAAAATTTACCCGTCAGCCCATGAAATGGTGAAACTTGTGGGTGACTTGGGGTACGAAATTCTGCCTCATCCCCCTATTCCTCTGACCTCACACCCAGTGACTTATTCCTCCTCAATCACTCGAAGAAACCACATAGTAGCAGAAAGAGGTGGAAAGTAACGAATTACATTTACTCGCGTTCTTGTAATTGAGTAGTTTGTGTACTTCTACTTTTTTTTAAGTAGTTTTTAAAATTTGTAATTTTACTTAAGTATGTTTTGTTTGAAGTATTGTACTTCGCTATATTTTGAAATCATATTCGCTACTGAGAAAAAAAAAGAAAAAGAAAAATAATAGAAATAATGCAACGGGGAAGGGGAAAAAAATTAATAAATTTTTAAAAAGCACCCCCGGAAACCACTGCACTGATTGATTGATTGCATGGGGAACAAACGCGCTAAATTCACAAGAACGATGGAGACGGACAAAACAGATGCAAGTGCTGCAGACACAGCTAAAATTGAAATGCGATCAAATTCTTATGAAGCAAACCCCTGGCCATTGTAACGGCCACTACTATGTTGTAAACCACATTATGTATGTACAGTACGTTTCCCTTTTAAGAGTTGCCGACCCTCCCCAGTGTGTGTGCTGTGGAGGTGTGTGTGTGAGAAGAGAACGGAGTAGGAGCTCAGGTGTACTGCTCACCCCGAAACGCTCTATTCTTTTACCCCTTGCTTTACTTTATGTCTCGTATTATAATTTTGTGACGCTGAAAGAGGCCGATAAAGGTTTTGTGCTGAACATTATTCTTAGCTCTGAGCTCTTTTTTCCCCTCGGTTATCCGGCAGAAAGCGCCTAACCATATTTAAGCGACCACTTTGATTTCAAGCACAAGAAAGGCAACAGCTTTATTATGCAAAGATATTCCTTCAATTAAAAACAACTAGTTTGAGATTTATATCCGCTTGTCTTTTTTTTTTTTTTAACTACACTAAAATCCCCCATCCCAAATCCGCTGTTAAAAAAAAAAGTAACGTTTACTCTAATGAGCTACTATTTACTTGAGTAGATTTTTATAATGGTAATTTCACTTATACTTCAGTAAACTTTTACTGAAGTAACAGTACTTGTACTTGAGTACAAAAGTTTATTACTCTTTCCACCTCTGGTGGAAGACATCTGATGATGACGAGGTGGAACCTTTCCTAATGAGCCAAAAAGATCCCACCAGCTCAAGTGTGTTGCCTTAGGTGGAGGATATGTAGAGATAGACTAAGTGCACAACCAAAGTTCGTTTTCATCAAATTATTTTTTCTTAGCAATAATAATTTTATGACCGCCCCTTGTAGCCTGTAGACCAGGTGTACGGGCTGCTTTAAAAAAAAAAAAAAAAAAAAAAAAAAACCCCTGAAACCAACCCTACTCGAAAATAATCGGAAAATTTGATAAAGGAGCATAAAATGAATTAGACACATTATTTGTATAATTTTAACTGCACTTTTCCCTAATAGTCAACATCAGACATCCACCGCCAGTTTATTAAAAAAAATAAATAAAATTAATTAATTAATAAAAAAAAAAACAAGTCTTCAGGGGTCAATTACATACTGGATAAAAGGCTGTGCAAATCGCTCTTTTGGCTGAAGTATGGAATTGTTGATCTTACTTTAATAGTGCTCAAATCCATGGGCTGATGGATGATGTCGTGATAGTCATGCAGTCCGAGTGCCACAGCATCCACAGGATCATAGAAGGGCCAGGCGTAGGCAGCGTGCCTCTTGGTGAACATCTCCTTCAAAATGCCGCTACAGTATTTAACCCTTTCGGAGAGCTTGACCCTGCGCCCCACTTGGTGCTGCTGTGGAGAATCGGGCAGATCTTTACGTGGCGGTTTGATGGGTCTGCCGCTGCCTCGACGCGAGTACAACTTCAGGACCTTCGGCTCGGAGATACATGGAGATGACTCACTGACGGTAAGGACAGGGGCGGTAGGGGTTGTGGTGTCTGCCTTTCTTTTCACCCCCGTTTTTAACTGAAAATGCAAACGGCGTGTTGAGAATCACATCGGTCACATACAAAAACATCTGCATTATGTGAAAGAGACTGACTTTGGCTTCAAGCTGAGCTGACAGGGGTGCGGATGAGATCGTGTGCAGTGCCTCGGGAGGGATGACAGTCACTGTCTGTTGAAATACAACCTCAGATACCGGGGATTGAGGCCGCATTTTCCCAAATCCTGTTATCCACACAAGGAGACAAGTTACATCTTCATCGTGAACAGATCTGCACAAACTATGCAAAACAAAACCAAAAGGGGAGAATGGCAACACCTCGGGAGGTAGAGAAACCTTTGCCCCGAATGTTTTGTGATATCCAAATTTCCCTTGGACACTAGTGACCTACATTAGTCTCAAGAACCTAAAGCAAATGGTGGCATTTATATTTAGTTTGTATTAGTGCCTCCAGTCAAATCAGACTCATAGTGACAGACAGCATAATAACTAAAACTTACTAACAAATCTCCTCCAACTGAAATGAAGCCCTATTAAAGCTTACCTGGAGGAGGCATCCTTCTCCCCTTCAGAGGTGCCTTGTTGGTAACTGCTGTGATATCAAATTCATCCTGTGGCATCTCAGCTACTTTCTCGAGGAACAACTTCTCAAGGGCTTGAGCCATCAAAACTATATCATCCCCTGGCTGAAAGAAAATGGGTTTCAACTCGTTTTTAACATACATATGCATACACACACAGTAAATACACACGAGAGAGAGGGATTAATAGCAAAAGACGTTTTACCTGATTGTATACATAACAGTTTGTAAACATGGTGTTGAAGTCTTCAACACATTCCATAGCCTTCCAGTAGTAATTATTTTCAAGACGCTTTTTGATGGTGTTCAAATCCATTGGATTTTTGATTATTGTATAATAATCCTGAAATCAAAACAGAATCAATGTAAAAATTTTATTCAGTCACAGATTAAAAAAAAAAAAAAAAAAAAAAAAAACAATACACCTAGTTTCCCTACCTACCTAGTACCTATGCTTTAAGCACTTACACCTGCCCGACGTAGAGATGCTCTTTGTGTTTTTTTCTTTAAAAAATAAAAACCTCAGTGTTGCTCCTGGTTTGAAAATCCCCACTGAGGACATTTCAATTATAGAATTATAAAAAGATATTGAAGACCATTATACTAACCAACTTTAAATTCTATACAGATTTAAATTCTATCAAAAGGTACTAAATTGTGTTTTACTGCATCATTAAACCTGCCTTTATATAAACCAGAAATTCTCAGCCTAGCCCTTGGGGTCCCATCTCAGGTATGATAACTATGTGTGACTTTTACATGGCCACAATAAAAACTTGTAGCTCTTAAACTTTAAGATCCCCACCATAAGCTATTAAAAAAAG
>JAQMYG010000036.1:13881338-13903205 GCA_030014215.1 Clariallabes teugelsi | reverse complement strand
TGGCACCCTGTCCTGGGTGTGTCCCCTGCCTCGTGTCCTAAGCATCCTGGGATAGGCTCCAGTTCCTATATATTTATTTATATATATATATATACGAGTAAAATCTCTCTCTCTCTCTCTCTCTCTCCATTACATATATATATATACATATATATATATATATATAGAGAGAGAGAGAGAGAGAGAGATATCATTATATATTATTACATTAACATACTTGGTTTAACTAACCAGCTACGTATGCCATGATCCGTATCCACATGCAGGTTTTGTTAGTGCTAATTAGCAGGTAACTTAATGAGCCTCCTACAATTAAGACTTTATAATATAGTGTTATTATAAAAAAATTAAGAGGTATATTGCAGCAAACGTTACTGTTGGAAAAGAAGTACAATACTGATAGTGAAAATAATGCAACAGTTGCAAACCTGTAATTGGACAACTATCATTACTTCTTTTAAAATTTAAAATTGTGCAGCAGGAACCCTTTTACGATGAAACTCAACTTACAGGCAGGTTGAGCTGAACAGCATCCACAGGGTGCCTGAAGGGCCAGGAGAAATTATGCCTCCACAGGGCTTTGACCACCACTTTGTCTAGGTACTGGAGCTGGTTGGTGAGGCGCCCCGGTTTTCTATGGTTCTTGTACTCAGGGGGAGGGGGGTTCCTGTTCATGCTGAGCACCGGCTCCGACATGATCGGTTTTGCTCTGAAGACGGGCGTGCGCAGAGATGTTCAGAAGCTGTCTGGTCAGCTCAGCATTCATAACACATCCTCTGCCACTGTAAACAGGAAAGCAGTTTGAGCACAGTCATTTTATCCTGCAGCCATGAGTTACAGCCCTCATTCGCTTCAAAATGTCTACAAAAAACTGGTATTTCCATCTTGTTGGAATAAAGAAATTTAAAATCAATAAGATTTTCATTCTTCACTCAGAATATGGAAACGAATCAAAATTCTTGCCTAATAGAGCCTAATTAATTACGAACATCCTAAGGATGCAGTAGAGATCAAATAATTTTTCTCGAAGATAAAGTACACAATTTAACTCTCAACACACCTGAACCAGGTAATCAAGTGTTCTTTATGGATTTGGTATAGGTGTGCTACTAGTTTAGAAAACGTGTTAAAATTTTAGGATGACCAAAAAGTAAGGATTTGCACCGAGCAGCATAGTTTCAACTTGGCCTTCAGCTAAAACTTACCCATACTCCCTAGCGGTGCAATGTCTGCTTTATGATTCTGTGCATTTTGTTTTCAAAGAGCACATGCTTTTTGAATATACACATACCTTTAAATGTTTGAGGTGCATATTTATTTACAGAAGAGATAACTTTGGGTCACATTTATAACTGCTGTGCTAATCATGGACCACAGTCTATGAAAACTTGGCTAGCTTTTTTTTTTGGGGGGGGGGGGGGGGGGGGGGGTTTTTTTAAAAGAAAAATTTCTACATACAAATTATGTACAAAACAGTAAACCACAAAAATAAATAACTACTTTAGCAGGGTTTTCACAGACTGGGTCAAATATAACCATGAATGATTATGGAATAAATTACACACCAGGTATCCACAGACCAAATATTACTCAAAGTACAATACTCTTACTGTTACTACATTACACTTTATTCGCCTGTTCTTTCTATTTACATGTCTTGCTGTGATCTTGTTTGTTACTGTAATGCTGTTGTTGCACAAGAGCTGAAGTAGGGCAAGCATAAAAAAGAAAAACAGATAAATTATTTTTCAATGCTGTATTGTAGTAAACGTCTGTTTGTGGTACAACCAAAATCCCGCAATTCAATGCAAATAACAGACCAATGATTAGTTTAATAGTATGCACTGCCACCTGGTGGCCACACTGACAAAGATACTCGAGATGATCAAAAGTCATAAGATCAATCTATTAATACCCATCTACCTTTACTCCCCAATTCCACTTTACACAAGTGAATATTAACCTGCGCTACAAACGTCATCTTATTATTAAAACTCCAGTTTATCCAAAACTAAATAGGCCCTATTCAAATACAAAATATATTTAGAAAAGATTTAAATGACTGCTTTAAATATATTATATTGGAAAGAAGGTTAAACTCGTGGCACGCAGCAGCCATCGGCTTTTAAAACATAACTATCACATCTTGCAGCCTTGGACCATCTTGATCTGCGTTTGTACTGTATATAACCCACCTAAACCACCACACCTCAGAAAGATGGCAAGCATCTAGTTTACTTCTTACTTACACGTTCTTCACTCACATTTCTAGTTCACAGCTGTCTTGGTCACATAAATGAGAACAGGGACAAATTATAAAAACATGCTATTTCTGTTTTTTTTTATTCAGTCAGTACATTTACTTTTACACAAATCAACATATGAAATAAGTATGTCCTTTAATTTCTCTTGAGCATTTAATGAACAAACAATATTCATTTTGATTACAAAAATTTTAGTTGTCGAAGGTCAAGAACTCAAAAGAGAAAAACAGGAATGGTGACTAGTTAAATTTTATTTTCTTAAAGACATTTTTAAACATTCGTTGCGGATTCAACATTGTCGGCTGTTGTGTCGATGACGTCATAATTAAGTCGTTTGCGCAGTCTAAATCAATTTCAGCGAATTATCTTAACGCCGATGCCCAAACTGTTCCCTCAAGCCAATTAAAGTACACTACATAGGGTTGAGGAATAATGAAATTCTCCAGCCCATGTAGTGCCTCCAAAATGAATACGGGGCATTTAGGACTCCGCCATGTACTAGCTCAGTCACCACCCTCAGGGTGGATGTGGTGAGATAGTCGCGCGCCACGAGGCTCGCGTGTTCGTCAGAACGCCTTGAGAATATCTTCGTCACAATAATGTTATATAACAAAACATAAAAAATTGGTAAACATGTAAGTAGTACGCAACAAAACACGATTTTGTCATAAAGCTAATCGTTAGCTTGCTGTACTCTATGACGCAATAAGGTGAAATCAGATAGCGCACTTAGAAAGCCAAAACAAACCAATTTTTTACGTTTCTAATAAGATAAATTTAATTTTAATATAATGCTTTGTAATCGCGTTTGATTTAAGATTCGATTGAACAAAATTGCGAAAAACAACTGGAATACAGGCAACAAAATGGCGACCCGGCGGCGCCAATACAAAATGTCCCAGCCTCCGTCCTAAATAGTTTCTTATCCCCTATATAGGTGCCCTACGTGCGGCATGAGCTAACGGTTCCAGTGTCCCATTGTAGATTGCTACATGTCCTCTAAGGAGTCATTTGGGATTTAGCCACAAGCTAGTTTAGCTTCACATCGCAAAAAACACTAGCAACTACTAGCTGAGCTAAATATCCCCGCCCCAAGGACATGTAAGCTATGAACGAACTCACCGACTGCGGAGTCGTACAGTCTCTCTGACTCGCTCATGTTTTTACGCTGCTAGCTCAACAAACACAGCTAGCTCAAACCTGTACCGTTACTAAAACATTTACCTTTCAGTCACTGGCACAACAAAGATTGTTTTTAACAGTGCCGGAAGTTCTGCTGGAAAAGATGACCAAAAGCAGGCTCCTGAACGACTGTTTCGTCCGGATACACACTTTACTTAAATGGTTTTAAACAAATTTCTAAAAAAAAAAATAATAATAATATTTCGACTTTTCCCAAACACCAGTCTTCAATGGCGGACGTCTCCCACGGCAACATGCCCGCTATTTATACCCTTCTGCTCGGAGCTCGGCCTCCGATTGGTCAATACCCTTCACGTGCCCGGGTTCTCTTTTTCTTTTCGTTTGAGGGGAAATAAGCACGATTATAAGCAAAAATAACACGATTTAAAGCATTTTATTACCATTCAGTCTCTCGAGATGTAATTAAACATTCAAAAATGAATTACCCGACCTTAAAACTCGTAAAAAAACAAAGACGTACGTCAGAACATTTTCTTAAAAGTGCGACTTTACTGGTCCCGTGACATCACATGACCATTCTAGAACATTCTACCCCTGTCTCTTGATTTCTTTATCATCTGTATGGCCCTTATTGCCTGATTTTATGGGTTTCTCCGGTGGTCATCGCTAAGCTTCTTCGCAAGTATCCGACTATGGTTCATTCCTGCAGCTTGAAAATTCTAACAAAGAAGGATATGATATAGCTGAGAGGCTGGGGGAGGGAGGAGACATCAGGTTAAAGCGCATGCGTGCTGCGTTCCTAGTGATTGGCGAAGGAATTGAGGCTTTATTGACGTCAAGTACAATTTTCCATTGTTTGGTGTGTACACTGTACAGTAATAAATGTACGTGTGATGAGATAAAATGAATTAAAAATATATAAAAACAGACACTAATATATATTCACACACAGTATTCTGTGTAAACGTCTTACGCACCATATTGTCTTTAGTACAAACTAGAGATTTACCCGCGTCTCCGGCCGCGTGCAGATCCTGACTCCTGCTAGAAGATCGACAGGAGAACCTGCATGTTGCCGAACCTAGATTTAGTGAGGAACGTCTGTGATACACATGTGACACGCTCACACTATGACATTAAAGTTGATGGTGACGCTGCATAACAAAGCTACCTGAAGGACTCATGTTCTCAATATTCTTCAACAGCTGTTTTATTTACAGTACTGTGCAAAGGTCTTGGGGGGAAATACAAAACAAAAGCCATAAGCAAAGCAAAAAAGCCCTTTTGAAAACATTTCTACATTAAAAAAAAAAAAAAACTATAAAGAGGTCCATAAAGAGTAAAAATAAACCCAGTCAGAGTTTGGTGTACAAACTTCATAATCAGCATTGTTACAGGTTTGTGCAGTTTTATTACGCATGCTGGAGAATAAGCCAGTGTTCTTCTGGGAACTTTGTCATACTTGCTCCATTCTAGTTTCATGCAAAAGCCAGAAGCCTATATTAGTTTTTAGGGCCTAAGCAATATTGGCTTCATAGTGTGCCAAGGGCCTTATTGTTTTCCTATGTATTTTTTCCCTCATCATTTGGGGCATCCTAAGATGCTTTTTGTTATTGTTTTATATTTGTTTTTTGGCACCTGAATGTGGCCAAAAACCTTACTAAGACATTATACATTATTTAGTCATGATAGACTATATAAACTTTGCTTTACTAAATGTGCTTTAGGTTTACATGTGTAACATTACACCAAACATTATTTAAATGATAACAATTCGTTGTTAGAATGTGTTGTCTCATTCACATATTTCCTAAAATAAATATATGAATATTGTAAATGTTCTTCTCATTACATAATGACTGGCAGTGGCATCTCCTCAGTAGCTCCTCAGCTAGTCCTGGAATGTGCTCATACTTGAAATATGTATGAGACTGAAGAAGTGGTATTGTTTTTACAAACTTGTTGCAGATCCTGAAGCTTTCATGCTATCATTACCTGCAAATGGAGAGTGCTGTCAACTTGCTGCCATTCCTCAAACTGCTCCAATATTTAATCAGCCCTTAATTCTACTTACTGTTACATTCAGTGAAGAACGTCTGTGACACGCTCAGAATGACATGAAAGTTGATGATGACGCTGCCTACTGTTACATAAGCTGGGAAATGCCTATGACACGCCTGTGACATAATGCTTGTGATAGAGCAATATAACATGATATATATGCTGTAATAAAATAGGATCATGAGATTCATTTGGAAAAAATTGGGAAAGATTACCCTAGATATATATTTTTCCTTTCATAATGTCATAATATATATTTATGCACAAATAACCTTGCCTTGGATTTTTTTTATGTACATACAGTGCTGTAAAAAAGTTTGCCCTTACTGATTCCCTTTTTTTTTTTGTGCATATTTGTCACACAATTGAGATTGAACATAGTACTATAAATCATATAGAATATGACATTAGATAAAATAAAGCTTGTCTATATTTTAATAGTTTTAGGCATAGATCATTATTTCTGTCATGTGCTAATTTAAAAAATAAATAGAACTGCAGGATCACTACTCTTCATTTGAGATGAATAGTAGGCTCTTGACTGTGTATTTTATTAAGCAAGAACATACCACAGATGCCTCAGGGGAAATCTGTGGTTAAAGGAATTGAGTGATGTTTTCTGCTCTTTAGCTGTGCAAACATAGTTATTAGCTGTCACATAGTGTTTCAGGTCGGTTACCACTTTATGGTTGACTGAACAAGCTCTCCAGTAAACTGTACAGTTTGCCATGTATTCACTGCCAGAGACAGGATTGTATTTCTTTTCACAATCGGACTCTACCTCAACAGACCTTTACCTCTACTGTCTCTTGAATCTCATGGGAAAACTTCCATTCAAATAAAATTTTTAAAGAATTGTGTGATAAAGCCTCCTTTAACGCTGGCAAAGATGATGTTGGCAGTGACACAAAAACCTTTCATAGTCTGCCCCTACCACTGATTTTGAGTTTTGTTTTATTTTTATTTCCATTTGATTAATTCACTATTATGTTATGATTTACATTTATGTATCCTAAGCTCCCTATAAGCTGAGGATGTACATCAGCTCAATTGTCTCTGTAGTAACTGCCTTAGGGAAGCATTCTCTGGTTTGGACAGAAACTGTGCTGATTGTGCAGCATTGCTTTTGCAAACTGGCAGTCAGATGGCAGATTTAGAGCTAAATTTAAAGTTGAATCTGACCCAATGCTGTTTGCAGCAATAAGACAAAACAAACCCTAGTTTTTTCCACTAGTTTTTTAGTTAATTAGCACTAAAGAGAGATAGGGGTGAGCTAATCAGTATAATCACCTGTTTTGTGTACAGCTACAGGGTGGGTGAAAAGTAACTAGGCGTTAAAAATTGGTAATAAAGTCCATATTTCTAACTCAAATTTATTGAAACAAACTTTACATGTACTTTATTACATTGAAAAATAAAAGCAAATCTTTACATTTCAACCAGTTTCCTCAAACAGCAGGGGATCGAGTGTACAGTCTTCTGAAGAAAGTCGTTTAAAAAGTCGTTATAGATTGCTGAGAACCTCCTAAATCTGTGCCTCCAAGTCCTCCACTGTGCAAAGCTTTGTCCTGTACACGTCCTCCTTTATGTAGCCGCACAGGAAAAAATTGCTTGGAGTGAGTTCTGGACTTCTTGGAGGCCATTCATGAGGTCTGTATTGTCCCAGCCAACGTCCTGGAAAACGCTGGTGTAACCGTGCACGCAAAGTAATAGCAAAATGGCGTGGTGCATCATGGGGCGGTGGTCCAGTGATACTATAAGTTCTATAGCCATTCAATTTTGCCTAGTTACTTTAGTATAATTTAATTTAGTTAGTTAATGGCAAAAGTTGTCCTAACTTTTTTTAACTTATAAAAAGAAAAATGCTAATGCTAACTCTGGGTGCAACAGAGGCACAGTAGTTGAAGCCCCAACAGAAGTATACTAGCTCTCAAATACTTTTAACTGTTTCAGAGAACACACATTCTGGTGTTGTATTGATCAGACACTACATCACTACACCAATCCCCAGGGAAAGTTGGACAGGGCTCTCTACTTTGCACAACACTTCTCAGAGGGGACCAAATGGATGGAAAGGTTTGACATCCTCTATAAGGTTACTTGTGGGTTTGGCCCAATACAGTGAAGAGCATGCTAAGAACTGTGACCCAGCAACATTTTAGGGAAGATCCCAATGAGCACAGTGGCCTCCATCATCCGTAAAAGATGTGAGAGAGAAGAACCTTCCAGTAGAACAACCATCTCTGCAGCACTCAACCAATTAGGCCTGTATGGTAGAGTGGCCAGATGGAAGCCACTCCTTAGTAAAAGACACGTGACAGCCTGCCTGGAGTTTGCCAAAGGCACTTGAAGGACTCTAAGACCATGACAAACTATTTCTTTTGTTGTAGCACATTTGGCACCAATTACAGCTTCAAGTCTTTTTAAGTATGATGCTACAAGATGGTTGTTCTTCTGGAAGATTCTCTTCTCTCCATTGAGAAATGCAGGAACTCTTTCAAACAAACCATCACTGCCCTGACCAAGGCCCTTCTTACCCGGTTGCTCACTTTGGCTGAGCGGCCCGCTATGGGAAGAGTCCTGGCAGTCCAAAACTTCTTCCATTTTTGGTTGATGGAGGCCACTGTGCTCAACTTGACTTTCAATGCTGCAGAAATTTTTCTGTACCGTTTCTTGGATCTGTTCCTCTGTACAATCCTGTCTCGGGGGTCTACAGACAATTCCTTGGACTTCATGGCTTAGTTTGTTCTCTGACATGCACTGTTTAATGTGGGACCTTATATAGAAATGTGTGTGCCTTTTGAAATCATGTTCAATTAACTGAATTTACCATAGCCGGACTCCAATCAAGTTATAGAAACATCTCAAGGATGATCAGTGGAAACAGGATGCACCTGAGCTCAATTTTCAGTGTCATGGCAAAGGCTGTGAATGTACTGTACATGTGATTTTTTTTAATTTTTGAAATACATTTACAAAGATTTCAAACAAACTTCTTGCAATAAGGCTGTAACATAACACAGAACCAAAGTTACATATCTAACTAAATTTATTAAAGATAATGGAATAAATTCTCATTCCAGTCTTAAAGAAATACTTTGGCATAGTTTATATTTATAAGGTGGACCCCCTTACTCCCCTTATGTGATTAATGTAACAAATGTCTTCTGTATCTACTCTTAAACCTAATTTAATCAAATTCAGGCAAACTTATCAAGAAAACAGTGGATTCTATTCATGATTAACTTAAATCCCTGCCATTTTATTTTCAGATTACCATGTAGTTCAACAATGTTGCTTGAATGAATTATAGGAAACATATTATGGGTGAGAGAAGAAATAAAAAAGTAAAAATCAGAGATTTTGTGTCACAAGGTGAGAACAACTTCTATAAATTAATGGGGTTTAGGCAACCCTGGGAGAGACTTTGATTCCCACCTCCGGTCTGCTCTGGGTCTACCAGAGTGTGTGAGTGAGTGTTTGCCCTGTCATGGATTGGCACCCCTGTCCCCTGGCATAGGCTCCAGGCCTGCTGTGCCCTTGTAAAAACCATGGTTCTCAACCTGGGGTCAAAAGATCCACACAGGGTCTATGTGCCCCTCAATGGCACCAATTACACTTTTGGTATAATTACAATTCTGCAAAAAGAACCATATAAAAAGATCAGTTTATTCTTTTTGTGTGTGTGTACGGGCTGGGCTTTTCCTAGATGTGAGCAGGAGGACTCTGGGGGAACCACTGCTGTACAGGATAATCAGAATCAGTGAGCGAGAGTAATGTGGTTTATTTCATAATTTAACAACAGATTCCCAGAAGCAAACCAGAAAGAAGTGCATTAAATCGCCAAATCTATAATATCATTTAATAACGCATGCATTAAAGCGCAGTAGGGCTAGGAGGAATGGATATTCAGTAATCAATTTAGCACACAAGGTAATTATTTTATTATATGACAATGTGTACAGGGGAGGCACGGTGGTTTAGTGGTTAGCACTTTCTGGCCAGGTTTGATTCCCGCCTCTGTGTGCATGAAGTTTGCATGTTCTCCCCGTGCTTGGTGGGTTTCCTCCGGGTACCATCCAAAGGCATGCGAATTAGGCTTATGTCATTCCCAAACTGCGTAGTGAGTGTGTGTACCCCGCCTCATGGCTTAAGTCTCCTGGGATAGGCTATAGGTCCCCCGCGACCCTGAGTACAGAATTCAGCGGTATAGACGATGAGTGAGTGTGTACAGGTTATGATGAATTTACCATATTAACCACAAGAGGGAAGCACATGCCATATAGTTGCTTAGAAAATTTGTGTGGCTATTGATGGGCAAGACTCAAATCCAGAGAAACCAACATGCTAAATGCTTTAGTTTATTTATTAATTAATTTGTTTGTTTGTTTGTTTGTTTATTAATCTTGGAATTGATTGTGTTCTGTAAACCAATGTGTTACCATTAAGATGGGTTTGTAATAAACGATAAGAAGTTTAGGAAGTTTAAGAGGCTTAATACCTCCTATTATATTTGTATTTAGCGTGAGGTGCAGCGTTTTGTAATGTGGATGTGGTCGGTGTGGGAGGAACTGCTCTTACCTGCAATGGCTTCACCACATCCTTCACTGTGTACAGTTCAGCTCTCAGTTTGTGTTTCCACCCTCCAGCAGGCCTGCTCTCATTTTCTATAAATGCACTCTATTTAGTCGAACAGCTAACACTCTCGATTATCTTCAGGCTTAGGTTCTGGACTTGGACTCACTCTCCTAATCCCGTCTCACGTAGATAAAGTGAATAAATGTCTAAATCCTATGACGGATAGAACTGTGATGTTAGCAAATATAATTTATTTGTTCAAGATTTAGAAAAAATAAGAGAAGGTTTTGAAAAGATGATCATAAATAAGATTGATACACAGAGAAGATCATAAAGTAAAAGCAGATGTTTCATGTTCAGGGCCTCATTGCATCTTGTCTTGTATGTAGTTTTCACAAACTCGTCCACTGGCAGGTGATGAACCGGGACATGGTGCTGAGGAATACATATGTATGAGGAAGTGGAAGCTGATAGCAGCTCTTTGAATGAGTTCTCATCGACATTCAAAAAGCAGCATATAAGGGTCCCAACCCCCCCCCCCCTTTTTTTTCACAAACACGGCATGTAGCTCCAAAACAAAGTCTTCTGGCATACCACCTCATTAGTGGCAAATCACGGCCTTGACATTTACACTGTAAGCAGCCGAAGTGCATTTCCATTTCCCCAGGAGCAAAGCAGAGCAGAACATTTCAGTCAGATTACATGAAAGATGTGGCAGAGAAGGAGGCAGTAGCATCATGAAGAAAATACACACTAAACAAATCACAGAAACAAATATAACCAGCAACAACACTCACACTTTAACAACCTAGAAATATTGTATTACTGAACGGAACAAAAATGTCTTTTGCTGGCGGACTAGTTGCTAGAGGAAATTTATTGTCAACGCACTTGCATAAACAAAACGCTCAATTATGGAAGTCTTATGTTGTTTTCGATGCTAATATGACATATTTTCCATCATAAATCCCTTACTTCTTTCTACATTTTTTAGGAGTCAGATTTTCCATATTAGGCTGAACGGAGATGGAAAGGATGAAAGATTCTAAGCTGTTATTTCGACCATGGCTGATAATCTATCCCTTTAGAGAAGATGGCCTTGGCATAACCTGCATTATGTTTGATCCTGCTGGATTCAAATGCCTTCCCTGATAGTCGCCAGGCAAGGTCGCACATTATACCGTCAGAAGGCCTTGAAGCAAATCAGATGGCAATGACCGCAGAGTGACATTGTTATCACAACATACTTTATAAGATCTGTTAATGATAAAATCTGTCCTTTTCCATCAAGAGAGTTTAACACAATATCTGAGATAAAAAAAAGACTGCAAGTTGTTGATTTACACGATTCCACCACTAATGTAACAAATTTTGATGTTGGTATTTCAGCTGCTCCAGCACACAGCGGAATATCCAGTCCGCAAAACAACTTGGCACAGGTTTTACGCCGGCTGCCCTTCCTGACGCAACCCTCCCATTTTATTCGGGTTTGGGACCGGCACTGCATCCAGTGGCTGGGGGGTTTGGACACTTGCTGGGAATCGAACCCAGGCCTTCTAAATGGCAGGCGAAACCACATATCACTGATAACTCATAAGAAATATGAGTTCATCATGTTTACACTAACCAACAAATATTAATTAATAAATAATAAGAGTAATAAAAAAAGGGTTCCTCATTGGTTTGTAAATGCCAGGGGTAGCTCAGTGGTTAAGGCATTGGACTACGGTTCGGAAGATCCCAGGTTCAAACCCCACAACCACCAAGTTGCCCTGTTGGGCCCTTGAGCAAGGCCCTTTACCCTCAACTGCTCAGATGTATAATGAGATAAAAAATGTAAGTCGCTCTGGATGAGAGCGTCTGCCAAATGCCTAAATGTAAATGCATACCAGTTTAGGCTTTCTAAAAGGATCCTTTTGACCTTTTTTCTGTAGGTGAAACCCTATGTAGTAGAGCTTTACATAGACCCTTGTCCATAAAATGTCCCCTCCCCAGGTGACATGGTGGTTTAGTGGTTAGCACTGTCGCTTTGTACCTCCACGGTCCGGGTTTGATTCCCGCCTCGAATCTGTGTGCATGGAGTTTGCACGTTCTCCCTGTGCTTGGTGGGTTTGTCTCGGGTACACCAGTTTCCTCCCACAGTCCAAAGACATGCAGATTAGACTATATTGGCGTTTCCATATTGCCTGTAGTATGTGTATATACATGTGTGGCCTGAGATGGATTGATACCCCTAGAATAGGCTCCAGGCCCCCAGCGATCCTATATATACTGTAGGATAAAGTGGTAAAAACGATGTGCGAGTGACCGCACCCAAAAAAATTTATAAACTGTAAACATAATAAATTTTAGATTTGATACACTGCATATTACTCAGAAGCCACAAATCAAAGAATACAAATAATTTGTTCTTTATGGACAACTGAACCAAGATTCTTCTCCACTGGTATTGTCTATATGATGTACATCATGACATGATATGCTAGATTGCACCTTACCTGGAAGCTAAAACTGATGTAAAAACCATGATTGGTGAGCCCATGACCCCAAACCTGGCCTTGGGAACCTTTTCACAAGGTAAATTTTAACACAAAATTTAGTAGATCCCTTTATAAAAATAAACATCACAAACATTCCTACAGAAAAAAAGAATAAAAGCACAAGCATAATTCAAATTTCCTTTCAAACAAGAGGAGAAATTTGCCATCACAAAAATAATTATTAAAGTACTGTAATAATATTTCTCTTAATAATTTGTCAAAATGATTGAAATCATTCAAGAACAGTTAAAATTAATGCAAATAAACTATAAATCTTGATACAGCTATGTCTTTTTTTATTTACTCTCAGTCCTAAAGCTATCTATTGTTTCCTTTAATTAATCCCAGGTTTAAATCCCACGACCACCAAGTTGGGCCCTTGAGCAAGGCCCTTAACCCTCAGGTGTATAATGAGGTAAAAATGTAAGTCGCTGGATATGGGCATCTGTCAAATGCCTTAATATAAAAATGGCATCACAGTCAGATAAGACCGAAGTAAAATGTTGTAGTCAAGCACACTATCAGTATGTTCAGTGAAAAAAATCCCACCTGACTAACAAAAACCCTTAAAACACTTTGTCCGTTTTTTGGCTATATTTTGGCAGGTGGTAAAAGATTTCTTCTTCAGGATCATTTGTTCTGATAAGGACGGGTACTGTATATTTAAATCACAAAATGGTTGTCTCTGTCAGGTGGTTCAAGCTTGTCTCTATTTTATAGACAGAACTTTAAATGAGATGAGATGAGAACTTTAAATAAGTACTAGAGATACTATATAGATACAACAAGGCGACACGGAACTGGTTAAACAACACAATGTTAAACAATTTTTTTGCAACAGTCATCTCAGTTTTCTTAACCTCACTGAAACCCTGGCCTAAACTGAAGAACACATCCACATGCACAAACCACAAACCAAAGAATACAAATAATTTGTTCTGCATGGATGAGTAAACCAAGATTCTTTAACAAGTGTCTCCACTGGCTTTGTCTATAGGGTGTACATCATGAAATAATAATGGTAACGGTGCAATTAATTTGTTGTGGTTAATTTTTTAGAAATTTTACATTGCTTATTTTTCATTAAATAAAATCAAAATTGAGCAGCATCACAAATATATATTTTTATTTAAAAAAAAAGATATCTAAAGTGCCAGCAATTACGGCGGGCAGTATATGTTTGTGGTTCTCTTGGATGCAATGCTTCTGTATACAGTATGGAGCATACATTTGAAAGAATAATCAAATGTGGCTAAAAGTGAATAAAAGCTACCTATACCAAATTGCATTACTTCATAAATGCAAGTCTAGTTGGATGCCATTCATCTACAGTTACTTTTAGCAACAGCAGGAATGAACTATTAACCCATGGATTTTTATTAGTACTTAATTTCAATATATTAGATAACGGACAACAAACCACATGAGACACACATTTACAATTTTGGCAAAATTTTATAGTTAAGAGGTTAGAGTATCCTGCACCTCAAATGCCAGCACTAACTTTATATACATTCTCAATGTCCACCAAAGTTTTACATTTTCCTGCTGTTACAGTTCTACTAATTAATTAAGTACTTTTGGCATTGGTGTATCAGTGGTAGGTTTTTTTTCTTTCTACAAAATTAGAAAAAATGCTTCATGCACAAACGTGGTCACAATGCTTTAGTAAACAGTACACGCTTGCACAGATATTGACTATATGAGTGAGGCATGCTCATTAAGGCCGAGCATGGGAGACGATTACCCACGATTACCCACAATTCTGCGGAAGTACCATTGGCTTAATTGTGATCGTGTGACGCTCGGTAGACAAAGCGTATATGTACTACTTGCATTTCAAGACCTTAGTTGTTTATCAAGCTAAAATTTATTAAACATTTTTGCTCATCTTTTAAAACACTTGCAGACCAAGTTACTAGCATTTCAAGGTTTTACTGTACTCCTTTGTACTGTTAACAGAATTATAGTTGAATTTAAAAAAAAGGGTCATATCAACAATGTCACAACCCTGGAGACCTGGGCCTTCTGAAATACATAATGCTGTTGAGAACAAGCTGATATGTTGAGAACAATTCGCTCATTCTATAACTGGGTGAGTTTGCTTTTCAAGCTACTAAAGGAAATTCAATTAAGTAGTAATAATACATTAACACCTTACTTGCTTTAAGTAAAATAAACTTTATGCATGCATTTTACTATAAAATTATATGTCATTTCTTCTTGCTTGACTGTGTATGTGAAACTCATCGACATAGAAACATTGAAATTTTGGATTCGTGGCCAGGAAACTCCCCAGACCTTAATCCTATTTAGAACTTGTGGTCTATCCTCAGGGTGCAGGTGACAAATAAAACCAGGCAAATTCTGACAAACTCCAAGAATTTATTATGCAAGAATGGGCTGCCACCAGTCAGAGCGAGGCCCAGAAGTTGACTTCTTGAAAAAAAAAAAGTCAACACTGCAAATAGGGTTAACTAGCAAAAACTGTTTAACTAGCAATAATAAAGCTAATAAAAGCCTTTGAAACTTGTGAAATACTTGTAAATATACTTCAGTACAACATAGTAACACCTGACAAAAAGATATAAAAGACACCAAAGCAGCAAGCAGACTTTGTGAAAATTCACATTTGTGTTATTCTCAAAACTTTTGGCCGCAGCTGCATACATGTGCAGTACATGTGCTTACAAAGAGCGATGCATTTTCTACATCTGCCTCCTGCTGAAGTCTCAACGCTCAACTGCAGAGAAATGGTGTGAGCTTGCACGCGCCTTCCAAACAGGCCCCGCCCCCAAACTCGTTATTGAGGTTAAGGAGTCATTTTGCTTTCATGAGTCGATTCATTTGAACAAACACTCGTGAAAAGGAAGAGAAATAAGATCATATTAATTAGCTTGATTAATAATAAACAAAAAATATTGTATAAATATCTGCATTTTAATCATTATACTGTAATGAGAAGTTAACGCTTTGGCTTTTGTGCTATTATCTTTTTTTGTTTTATTTTACACATACTTGTATGAACAAAGGGAGCATATAAAAGACTGCAATAACAATAACAACAATATGTAAAAAAAAAAAAAAAAAAAAAGCACATTTTTGCTCGTGGAGCTTTTTTTCTTTTCTTTTCAAGGAGTCGTTTGAAAGGAAACGGTTCCTCGCGAGTCTCTAATGGCAACAAGCCCCGCCCCTGAATCCCATTCCCATCCTCGAAGACCCGCCTCTCCATGGAGTTACACACTGCGCACGGGATAAAAGTTTTTGGGAGCTCCTGCTCACGTTATTATCCCCAAATCTCGACAGCTCGTCTTACAGCTGATGACATTAATGACCGGAGACCGCGGGATGCGCGCGTGACGCGGACACAAACTAAAGGAAACCGTTAACTCTGGCGTTGGGCTTTTGTGCTGCTGCCGCGGCTCCAGAACTACTTCTTCAACTTCAACCAGAAGTTTTTGCTCTGACTGTGAAGACTGGCTGGTATGTCAGTGTGTTCCTCGCACTAACAGTACGGTTAGGTGTTTTACAGCCGCGTGTATGTGTGTGTGTGTGTGTTTCTGTATACTTCCCCGAACACCCGTAACTTCATTTGACAGATGCATCTCTCTCTCGCGCGCGCGCGAGCATGGCAGCGTTTTAGATTTCTAAGAAAATAAACCGTATCGTGCATGATCTTCAGGCAAAGCACGTTTACGATCATGCAGTACTTAGTTCCTTTGCTAATTATTATTTCAGTAGTTCAATAACGACATGTTTGTACAGTAAAAGTTCTCAGAGCATCCCTATTTCAGTTTGTGCTTCGTTCTGAAAATGCCTTAAGACCTTTGCTTTCCAGTGCTGTCATGCACATCATGCTGTTTAACTTGCTAAATTGACCTTTAAACACGTGCAAACGAATGCATTATAATGCGTTAGAGCGTGGTCCTGGAGACCCCCCCCCCCCCAACTCTCTTGTGCACATTTTACTGTTTCACCTGCTCTAACACACCTGAGCCAACACACCATCAGCTCAGATAAGTGGGTGTGTGTTAGAGCAGGTACAACAATGAAATGTCCAAGACTTCAGGACTAGGCATGGTAAACTGCACTAGAGTGTTAGATCAATGTTTCCATCCTACATACAGTATGTGTATGTGTGTGTGTGTTAGGGGATTTAGAATCAGTATAAGGAAAGCCTGTACCGTGGAATATGTATAGCACTGAGGCCTTAAGGGTGCACATCTGGGTCTTGTAGACTACATATGCTTTCTGATCATCATCATGCATTTCTTTGTTAGTTGAAGTTCTCCAACTTCAAATCTTGTTAAGCCAATAAGTGAAGCGAGTCAGAGATGCTTCCCGCAGCGATGCATTGTAGATGATCCTGTGTCTATAGGTGCAAGTTTCTTTCTGAATGACTGTTTGCAATACCTGTAATATTCCCTGACAAAGCTATTAAATGTCACAAAGCAAAGACGAACACAATGCATGAAATATTGAGCTATATGGATGCACATCATGCACCAGATCTTGCACAGTGCATACTGAATTCACGCTACTGACTCATTCTTGAGCGTGATGAGTGAATCATATTTGCAGAGCAAACAAGTAAAACTGATCTGTTTAGTGCTTTTATTCGAGTAGAAACTGCACAGCTTTATTATTTATTGCACAAGTTGTCTAATTTATGTAGCAACCTATAACTGAAAATAGATTTGTTCTCAGCAAATGGTGTGTGTTAAGGTGACTGGCTTTTTCTACAAATGTTGAATGCGAATATTTATTGAGTATTGATTCATGTATAATTAATTATGTGTGGTGAGAGGAACTTCCATTCATGTGTGCATCATGCTTATTTGTATAAGATATGATTCAATGTAGTGATGCTAGGATGTTAGAGCCTGAAGTGCTTATATAAGATAAAACCAGTCATTGATAGACATTTGACACAGAAGGTGTTTTTTTTATTATGTGTACACCACAGATGCCGGAGAAACAGAGTTTTGTTATGAGACATCTATGAGTCGTTTCTGATTCAAGACTGTAATGGTGTAGATCAGGTGTTCAGATAGTGGAGATACTCCCTCAGGGATTAGAAAGAAGTTTAGACACGCATTTCGTGCTCACGCTTTGCCTCGTTACACAGCACAAAACTATGTCGCACAGTGACCGCAAAGTGTTAAACCAGCTAGACTGCGAGATCAGTAATTCAGCTCCTTAATTATTGAGCCACCACTACCTCGTGATTTTTATCATTTTATTAAATGAATAATGAATTCGTACATCAGCATGAGTATGTGTCAAAAATTAAAAAAAAACATTTCCCCATGCTAACATTTAAGTGCAGTTTACAGTATTTACATAAAAAGATCTTTTTAAGTGATTCAATATAAGTATCTTTATGTACTTCATATCTAATAAAATCTTATATACTTTTAAATAGGTAATGTTATAGAAGAGGAAGCATTAGAGCACTTTTAAAACCACTTGAAAGGTCTGTCTTAAAACGCCCTATTAAAATGAATAAGCTAAATCACTTTAGCAATTTGACTTGTTTGATCCATTTCAGGAAATTGAAACTTGCAAGTGTGTAATTCATTTTATTCCACGCACAGGGGAAACACTGAGAATACTACAATGCTGCCGCATGCACTCACATTGGCTGATGTTTGTTTCCTCCTAAACCACTTCGCCTGTATGACTAAAACATGTGATTGATAAAGGTAGTTGGCTAAAAAAAACGGATGCCTTATAACCATTCTCTCAAACGATGTCTGATGAGCGAGCAGAGACCGAGTGTGAGATGAAAAGAAGGGAAGAAGGGGTTGTCATAGCTTGAAAAATCTACAGGTCAGTCACTCTGAGGCTTTTATTTCACCTTTAACATTTCTGTCTTTGTACCAGTTCACTAACTCTGCACTTCCATGTGATTGATGATTCAAACCGAGGCCTAGATGTGCATTCGCATGCCGTTCGTGTTGGTGCATGTGTGCGCACGCATGTGTTTTTGTGTGTGTACATTGATGTGAAGTGACTATTAAATAGTGGTCATACAGAAACATGCATTAAGATGTTCCATCTGTGAAGGTGATTATTTGGTAAGCATTGTGTACTCTGACTCCGGTGATCTCCTTCAGTGCAGATGTTTGTGTGTGTGTGATAGTGTTTAATTGCGTACGTGGAAGCAGTTTTCACCAGACCATTAAGTGACTGCTGTGTTCATCCAAGTTTGCTTTTACTTAACATATAGGTCTTTCTTGCAGCCAAGTCATCTTTAATCCTAATTTTACTCAGTTAACAGCCTGACTCATATGTGTTACTGTAAAGTCCTATAATGTACACCCAGGTTTTATTAGTGTGTTTCACTCTTGCTCTTTCTACCACTTGGTGCTAATGTGAAAAGGGTGTGGCTGATCAGTGCCTGTCAGTCATAGTCAACAGGGTGTGAACCCTGATGTCTGTTATTTTCAGGAAAAGAGGTCTGGCCAAGAGGCAACCTCCGGTTCTAAAAAAAAAAAACTAGTCTAACGCTGAAGTGCAAAAACAGCAGCAGGAACTAGCTGCAAAAGTGAATCGATCCATATAGAGCTAGGTTTTCCCGTTAAAGACAATTGTACAAGGGAAGAACTTTTTAGTAACTCATAAGTTAAAATTACGTTATGCCCTAAAATTATGCTTAATTAGGGGTGTTTTGAGTGACAGCTGCACTTTTGAGTGACAGGTGTCAAACTACTAGTTGTCTGCTTTGTATCACTTTAGCTAACCAACTAGATGGAATGATTGTAGTTTAATTTAACTTAAGTAATGTTGGCATATAAATGAACATTAGCCACATTAGCATTTAAGCTAAACTAATGCTAAGCTAGCTAGCTCGTGGGAACTAAGGTAAGTAGGCATGTTTCAACCAACAGCCAAGGGTAATCGTCTCCCCTGCTGGGTTTTAGTGCCTTACTCTTATATATAAGAGTATATTATGTATAATCAACATCCGTGCACGTGTGTACTGTTTACTATAACACTGTTACCACGTGTGTGCGTAAAACATCTTTTATTTTGTGTCTGTATGCGCCTGCGTGCACAAACGGAAACACTTATCTGTCTGGATTTATTTTTACTTTTTATAAAAAGTGAAGTGCAGGTTAATTTGTTTTATTTTTACTTAATATTTTGTGTTAATTATTTTTATGTATTTATTTTTTGGGGCTGTGGAACAAAAAAGTTTTTTTTTAATATATGTTTTTGGATTTCCTGATTTTCTCCCTATATTTAGTCATGTCCAATTCCTCCCGGTCACTAGGGGGCTCCCACATTAAGCTACTACACCTCAGTTGGTAGGGCCGAAGACTATAACGTGTTTCCTCTGAACCACGTGACGTCACTGACCACTTTTTTCGAACTGCTTGCACGCGCACCGTTGGGGGCGGCGTAACACACTCGGAGGACAGCGCTATCTGCTCGCGTGACCTCACAGACGCCCCTGGTTGGCTGCAGAGCCGTGATTAATGTGGGAGCACAAAAGACCTCTCATCCCTCCCCTGAGAGAGCTCGACCAATCAGCTCTCTCTAGACCTCCAGCTGCGAGAGGTTACAGCATCACCCGGGGCTGAGAACTTTACCACTGCGCCACTCGGAGGCCCCTGGAACAAATAATTTGAGTTTCCATTATTTCTTATGAGAATATTCAATTTGGTTTACGAGTGTTTTGGAATACGAGCCCACTTATGCTCGTAATCCAAGGTTCCACTGTAGTTGATTTTATTTTACCCATGTTTCTATCTTCTATCTTCAGCCTCTTGTTTTTTGATGTAAACACTTTAGCGAATATATCCCTGTGAAAAGGGCTTTGTAAATTACCTTATTATTATTATTATTATTATTATTATTATTATTAATTTTTAGGAAGATGTGTTTCCCTCTGTACTTGTCATTCTCAGTAACGGAGGCGTGTCTTTTTTGCCTTTCAGTGCTCCAGAGATATGTGCTCATAGTTTTAAAACTAATTTTTAGTTACAATTTTAGATTGTCCTCTTTTAAGTTCAATGACTTGTCACTTTATCACATGTTTTTTTTTTTTATTAATAGTAAGAAGGAAATGCTGAAATAGACTGAGCAGTGTGTTATGGTCAGTGGAACAAGGCTTTAGCCTTTGGCCGTTCCTTATCTTGGACCTGGCACCTTATCAATATTTCTTCTGTACACATCTTGAAGGCCATTACGCAAACTTGACTTAATACATGACATACCTTGATACGAGTACCAAAATCTGTGGTATGTTTCGGCTGCTCCCGTTGACGGGTCACCACAGCGGCCCATGCAATCCGCAATCCATGCAATTTGGCATAGGTTTTACGCCAGATGACCTTCCTGACGCAACCTTCCCATTTTATCCAGGCTTTGGACCGGCACTGCATCAATTGGCTGAGGTTTGGGCATTGGCTGGGAACTGAAGCCGGGCCTTCCACATGACAGGCGAGAAAACAATCACTGAGCCTCCAGTGCCTGCTTCTAATGTGCCCTCTTCTAAGAGTACATTTTTAGCAACCCTAGAGTGAGGCAAAACAAGTTGTTAATAGACATTTGGTGTAAGTATACAGTAGGTAGTACAATACCAGTCAAAGATTTGGACGCAAGTTTGGATTTATTTTCTACATTCTACAATAATACCGGACTTTTTTTCATATAACTATGAAATAACACATGTGGCATGAGGTACTTAAGCAACAACAACAGTTTGTTGTTATTTTAAGACCTGAAGGTCAGCTGTTCTGGAGTGATTCTTGCAAGAACAGTATTGTTTAGTGCATTTCCAAAACCCATCAAGCACCACAATGAAACTGGCTCTCATAAAGACCATCCCAAGAAAGCAAAACCAAAACTTACCTCTGCTGCAGAGGAGAAGTTCATCTAGAGTTACCAGCGTCATAATCAGCAGACACATCACAATAGCACCCGATCGACAGAGATTATTGTGTTTTAGATGCCTTCAGCATTGTTTTACAATATAGACAAAAATTCAAATCAGAAAAGTCCATGGAATCAGAAGGTGTATCCAAACTTTTGACCGGTAGTGTGCATTGCTTATAGTCTGATTCATCATTATTTTGCTGCCTGATCTGGTTATGCGCAAAACCATATGGCAGCCTCCGGTCCTCCTACACCACAATACAGAACAGAGTAACTCGTAGCTACTTATTATTTTCAGTCTGGGTTCACTAATGAGTTTCCCAGCCTGTGGCTCATTGTGTGTGTGTGTGTGTGTGTGTGTGTGTGTGTGTGTGTGTGTGTGTGTGTGTGTGTGT
>JAQMYG010000036.1:13842123-13859272 GCA_030014215.1 Clariallabes teugelsi | reverse complement strand
ACTGTTGTTTGCACATCTGTTGTGTGGCTCTTTGCAGTGATAAAGATTTTTTTTTGGCTCATTATGGCAAACAGGTTCGCCACCCCTGGGTTACAGTATCAGCCGGGAATCGAACTTGCGATCTCCGGATGATAGGGCGAACACTTAATGAAACACTGAATTTGTCTTGCATAACTAATTTGTTGAGATTGTGCTGCTAGATTTGTTTAAAATAAAACTTCAAACACCAGATATACTTCCTATCAGACTTGTGCATTTACTATTAAAGTGAGGCCTTATATTCTAATGAACAGTTTTGATTGACATTGCTTAGATATGTCAGTCATATTTTTGCCCTTTGCTCATCACTCTCATTTATTACACTGAGATAATGAATGTGGAATATTGTGTACAGTAAGGGGCTTGGTGGAGAACAGGAAACTTTAGCATATACCACCATGAGCATGGGGTTGCAGGACCGATCTACAGTGGATGATCATGCTTTTGTTCCTCCTGGTTTATGCGGATTGAAATGCCGTGAGCAATGACCCTGTCTTCCTGCCCCGCCTTTCCCAGATGCTGCCATCCACCCAAATCCAACTTGTCTGTAGAACAAAAAACTGAGCTTTTCTACAGCGTTAAGTATTATTAAATGTTTTGAGATCTACACAGGTCACATGCAGCGGTTTTTCCTGTGTATATTGTGAGGAGAAATCAGGTCAGTCAGATGTTGTTTCAGTCTGGTTTGAGTTGAAAAGGGAACCCCTGAAGCTCAGTAGAGGGATTTTGGGAATGTAACATACAAGTTTGTGTGTGTGTCTTTAAGGAGGGGAAGGGTCTGTTTGTTTCCCTTCGGAAACAGATCTGTGGGATTGTGGGAATATCAGATGTGCTTATAGTTGGCATTTGGAAAGTGACATAATTTCCTGTGCCCAGCTCTTGGGATGTGTCCAAATGCAGAACCAAGTGAAATGTGATCCATGCTGTGTTAGAATGAAATTATTGACACAGCCTGTGTTATTTTATCATGTTTTTCTTTCCTATGTATACATTTTATTCATATTTAGCTTATTTACTTAGTAATCTTTGTAATCACATGGACATGGATGAACACGATGTGGCCAATAGTATATGGACATCTTACCATAACAACCTATTAAACTTCCCATTTCAGGTTAAGTGTCGTATCTGCTGTTACAACAGACTCCAATATTCAAGGAAGGCTTTCCACTGGATTGGAAACCCCACTGGGGGTTTCTGCTTGTACAGCCGTAAGAGCATTTGTGAGGTCAGGTGTGGAGGTGAGGTGGCTTGGTGTGTAATCCACATTCCAGTTTTTCCCAAAGGTGTTCAGTGGGGTTCAGGTCAGGACTCGAGTGTGCAGGCTTCTCGAGTTCTTGTACCTCAACCTTGGTGAACCATATCTTCATGTTTTGGCTCCGATAACCTGCTACTGAAGGTTTTTGTGCTGGAGAGATGCAGTTCCAGCCAGAGATAATAATCAGGATGTCTGTGCGACCGTTTTATCAGTCTGAGGTCTATAGTCTTTTTTTGTTTGTTTGTTTTTTTCTCTCCACCCTCATAACCTGGCTCAGCTCAAGTGGTACCTGAGCAAGCAGAGTAGGATAAATTATGTATGGGTTTTTAAGTATGGCATGGCGGTGGAACTAATTTGGGGGATTACAAGTAATGTTCTGAGTTGTGGAACTGATCTGGTGGAAAATTTGTTTGCAAGTACTGTAAATCTTGAAACCCGTACTGATTTTACTAATGTAAGAGTTCACACACATACAAATACACACCCATACACACACGCACACACACAAGCACACAGACATGAGGAATGGAAATTTGAACGTCAGTGAGCTTTCCTCAAAATGTTCTCAGGTGAGAAATACACACACACACACACACACACACACACACACACACACACACACACAAAGACAAGCATTTGACCTACGTTTACTTGGTCCGAACCTATTTAACTCAAATAGGGGTTGAGTTAAATGTCAGTCATATTCATCTCTGCGATGTGTGACATAATTTGCAGAACTTAAGAACTTTAAGCTTGTGAAAATGTTGCATGTAAGAAGTTAGCTGTTTCCAACATATCTTTACTGTTACTCTTCTTTGTGTCTGACTCTTAAAAGAGATTTTATTGAACATTTGCTGCATTATTGCAGTTCTACAGTGCCAGTATTTAACTATAGGGAGGCTTTAGGATGCTACAGAAACAATACAAACTGTATTAAAAGCACTCTGAGTACATAATTGCTGAGCAATAATAATAATTTGATATGTGGCCATAAATCCCAGTTGAGTTCCTGTAATGTGCAAGTGATGCGGTGCCCAGGATTAGGTCGTGCATTGCCCTGTAAAAAAACAGAACGCCTTTGATGATCAAACCAGGATGTTTACAGGAAATGGCCATTAAAGGACTTCCTGGGAGGCTAGTATTTCAGAAGTGATGCAAGCAGTCTGATCGCCTCAGTCATACTGAGAAAATGTTCTACATTAACGGTATCCAAGCACTAGGGAAACACAGTGCATTAATGCGGGAGAGGATTATATCGAAAAATATGTTTCATGCATTTCGTTTATTTTATTTCTTAAAAACATCTACAGAATTTCTTTATAAGCTATTTTTCAAAGTACGTAGTGCACCTACAGTACACTGTAGCTATACATAGCAAGGACATAAAAAAAAAAAAAAAAAGTGCCTGCGGGTGCAGACTCGTTTGTGTGGTTTCGGTTTTTCATTCAGCATCACTGCAACAGGTGCAAGTTGCCACACTTTGCTGTACCTACTGGCTTTACACAACATGGTAAAGTGATCTACTGAAGCCGTTCAAGCTCCTGTCCCACTATTTCAGTTCTCTTATTAAATATTCTGCATTGACGTTGTCCTTTCACCTATAGATCACCATAGAGTTTTAATCTGTTGGTGTATGTCTGTGTTTAAATTCTGTAAGGTGTTTGTTTTAAGGTTGTGCAGATCTCTTGAGTCTTTTGTGTCCTGAAGGAGGGAATAGAGAGAGAGAGAGAGAGAGAGAGAGAGAGAGAGAGAGAGAACCAAAGAGCGTCCAAAGAATGGGGAAGGTGAACAGAGTTTGAATGAGATAGTAGACAGGGAGGATACACGAAGTGATATACGATAAAAAACTGCTGCAGATGCATGCAGATCTCATTCTCTGTCTTTCTGTCTCTCTCTCAGACAGACACACTCATAGTTTTTCCAGATGTACTACGAGAAACATACCATTTGTTTGACAGGATGGTGAATTATACAATATTATCGTTACTCTGTCCGTGCGCTTAATGCATTTTACCCAGCATTACTACACACTAAGCTGCATATAGCACTCTGGACTTTATGAGCCCGCTCTGTTTATCAGCCCCTGATTTCATTTCCATTTTAGGTCGAGGATTATAAAACAAATGCCTGGCTTCGTTCTTTTCTTGTAATAAAAATGTCTGTATTCTTTTGTGTAATATCTTTCATTGTCTGTGGAGAGTTTTTTTTTTTTTCATTTAGGCAGCTAAGTAAAGAAAGTCTGCTCAATAAGTGCTGTAATCTTTTGGCAGTCTTCCACATTTCTTTTTCCCCCTCCTCTGGCTGGTGCTTGTTGTTCGCAGCTCCTTGAAGCAGAGGAAAAGTCAGTTTGAAGGATTTCAGTGTAACAGGGAGTAAAAGTAAGAGCGAGAAACGCTGAGAGAGAGAGAGAGAGAGAGAGAGAGAGAGAGACAAGTGTTCATCATAGTGCTAGTGAAAGTGAGTACTGGGGTACAGGAAGAATGGTAAAGAGAGAGAATGTGTGTGGTCATCTAGATGTGTGAAAACAAAGTGAGCAATGGAGAGATAGAGAGAATGACAGACATGATAAGAATGATAGGATGATTTAGAAAGAATGACACTGCGTGCTTCATCATAAAGAGTGAAATATTGACAGCAATCGAGACAGAAAGAGATAGATAAATATAGTAGATAAAAAGATAAAGACCAGAATCTACTTATTCAAATGAAGGTAAAAATGAAATGACTGTGTGTGAAAGACAAATTGATTCATTTTGGTAACTGATGGTAAAGTTAGGGCTAGGTGTGGGCACAGTACTGTAGGTGCTGCATTAGTTATTCTGTCAGTGGAACAGGGTGGGTTTGTGGCAAGAGCGACATAGGCGGTCTCCTCCGCTATGTTATATGGATTTTTTAAAACAGTTTATTCCATTGACATCAAACATCAAACGTTATTTATCAGGTTCACCAGTATTTGGTAGTGCTGTGTACCATGTGTAACGACACACACACACGATATGTTAATGATTCACTACTGTCTTGAATCACATTTAACACTTGTATTTTGCTTTTTCTAATCATAAAAAAAGATTTGAGCCTTCAAGTGGCGCACTGGTAAAGTGTTCGCCCTATCATGCGGAGATCGCGAGTATGATTCACGGGTGATGCTGTAACCTCTCGCAGCCGTAGGTCTAGAGAGAGCTGATTGGCCGAGCTCTCTCAGAGGGGAGGGATGAGAGGTACTTTATGCTCCCAAATTAATCACGGCTCTACAGCCGATCAGGGGCGTCTTTGAGCTCATGCGAGCGGAAGGAGCGGATAGCGCTGTCCTCCGAGTGTGTTACGCCGCTCACAACGGTTAAAGTATAAACACGTGATAGTCTTCGGCCCTCCCAACTGAGTGGTAGTAGAAGCTTAATGTGGGAGCCCCCTCGTGACGGGGTGGAATTGGATATGACTAAATTAGGGAGAAAATTGGGGGAAAATCCCCCCCCCCCCCCGCCCCCCCCCAAAAAAGGATTTGGCACAAGTTACATCACAAATTTTTTTTTGTGTTGTTCAGTTCTTTTGCTAAATGTGTAGCAAAATGTGTACCATCTGTCACATGATTTTGTTGAACTGCGCATCAGATATGCAGCTTAGCGGCAGAAATAAACTACGCCAGCGGGTATGTCTCAAGTCCTGAACTGACCTCATACTCATCTTCTATACCGCCTTATCCTGACTTCAGGGTCACAGGGACCTGGAGCCTATCCCAGGAGGCTTAGGGCACGAGGCAGGGTACATACACACTGGACAGGGTGCCAATTCATCGCACACACAAACACACACACACATTATGGGCAATTTGGGAACACCAATTAGCCTAACCTGCATATCTTTGGACTGTGGGAGGAAATCCACCAAGCACGGGGAGAACATGCAAACTCCATGCACATAGAGACGGGAATCGAGCCTGGCTGGGAATCGAACCCGGACCCTGGAGGTGCAAGGCGACAGTCCTAACCACTACACCGTGCTGCCCTGAACTGACCTAATATTTATTTATTTATTTAAGTTCCTAAAATCAAAATGCATCATCATGTCTGCTTTTGGAGTCATTCTGCACAATTTACGAAAATTATTATTATCTTAAAAACACATAATATTGGATGAATATCTAGTTTGCATTAAATCCAGTTCAATTCCAGCAGCAATCCCTTTTTGTTTAGGTTGGTATTATAGGAGTTGGGGGCACCAACTGCCCCAGGGCCAGATCTGTAATGGAAGACTCTCCTGCAATGGAAGGATAGTAAGACAAATGTGTGACGGTGAAGGAGAAAGAGAGATATACAGTACAGTATATCCCTGCTCAACATGATGACATGTTAGATTAAGAACAGACTGTAAACTCATTAAGGAAGAAGAGGAGGGACAGGTGGGATCGCACACATGACAAGTTAATGAAGGTCATGTGGATCATTTAAAAGGTCAAACAACAGTAAAACAAGGTGACTGAAGAGATTTACGTGTTCATTACAGGGGTGTAGTACAGTAGGGTGTGACACACTCTAGGCTTTTCACCAGCAAATCTTGGCTGTGTGCTTTGGAATATTTATGTTCAGAAACAGAATTAAAGTCATGCATGGGCGTGGATGATCCAGTGATGTGTCAGGGTAAACAAATGGACCTGAAACATTCGATTCAAATGCTAAGATTTAAAATGAGTCGTTTCTGTGAATTAGATGACTCACAGTGGCTGTAGATAACAAGCTAGAAAAGAAAAAAGATTGCTGAAGCAGTGCTGGGCGACACAAACTCAAATCAGTACCATGATTAATGAACGATTAAATTTCTAGTAAAGCTTACTAGCCAGTGTGCTAACTGTAAAAGTCAAATGTTATCAGCTAAATAGTTATGCAGCGTTAAATAAGCTTAAGGGCTATATCTGTACTAACTAAAGATACCACAGGTAACTTAGCTAGCTAGCTATATAGCTTAGCACTCTAGTTTAACCTTTTCTATCACTATATTGTCCAGACTCCTGACACAGTACATGTAAGATGCTTTTCAAGATTCCAAATACGTTCCAAGGTGTGCATTCCACGTCAAGCTTACGGACTACTACAATCCTTTAGCTTGATCTTCTGCCCAAAATGGCCATTGTGGTGAGTCTTTTGAGAGTTTGTTTGTGCTAAGGGCTGGTTCTCGTCTTGGTACGAGTGAGTGAGTGTGAAAGGAAAAAACGTGTGGTCTAAGGCTTTCTGAGCTCTTGTTGCAAACAATTCTCTCATCCCAGTAAACACAGAGAGGAAACCGTGGCTCTATCCCGATTCCGATCACTCAGCAAAGGGCACATGCATCTTGTTAGTCACGAGGCATTGAATGTGCCTAAGCCCAAGCCGTACACAGGCACACAGTCTCCCCTTTCGTACTTTCTTTCTTTCTCTCTATAATGATTTCCATATGTTTCTCTGATCGGTGTTGCGGCGGTCTGGCGTGTATATTGTGGCCGGGCTCTGACTGCAAGGAGCTTGGTGTGTGGCGGGTGGAGAGGCACTGACGTGCAGGAACACTCGGCCAGGAGAGATGACATTCTAATAGAAATACAAACAAGAATGAGGGAGATGGTGGGAGTTTGAGTAAGATGTTTGGACTTAGAAGATCTACATTGTTGTCCAAAGGTCATCGATGTTCATTCATGTTTTTTCTTGTCTGTTCCTCCCAAGCAGGAGAAAAGGGGAAAGGGGCTGTTTAGCATTTTGCATGGATTGCAAGTTTGTCTATGCAAAATGCACCTTATTCATCAAATTTGATCATAGAACAAGTGTACGCAGATTTCACTGACAGTTCCCTTACTCAGCAGTTCCACCTTTGCTGTATCTGTATGATTAAACGTATGTATGGTATGGTGTGCGCACTTCTGAACACAATATTTTAACTTCCTGAAAAATGTTTAACGCAATGTAGGCTAATCTGTAAGCAAGAATGTGTAGATGTAGGATCTTTATGAGCTCTTTAGGTTTTTAAATAATTAAGTAATAGGTGCATTTTAAACCAATAAAATTCCATTTGTTTAACAGATATTCCCACAATGCTCCTCTTTGGAGATTCAGGTGTATGTTTAGATCTCTATTCTGCGATAATGACAAAAGAAAAGAATTTACATACATGGTGAGAAACAACAATTAGGGATAACATTGATCAGAGTGACACTAGCCAATCATGGGCATTTGTGAGCATCTAACATTTTGGGCATCTAACAGAGACATGGGTCTGAATTTGCTACGACTAAAATTAGGAGAAATTCTGGGAAAAAGCCACAAAATATAATAATAAAAAAATTAAAATACTTGCTACCACAAAACCTAGTTAGGCCACTCGCTAATAACTTTTCTAGTCATGCCAGTTCCTCGTTATGTTCAGAGGTAGAAACCCAAATTCCTGTGCTGCAATCAATCTGTCATAAAATTTCAGCTTGAAACAGTCATGGATTTCTAAAGATGTTTGTTCTGTGAGAATAGCGAGTTAAGTTTTGGCAGCTTGATAGCTATTCACATTCATACTTAAACGATCTATCAAAATAAGATCCTCTGCTTACTGGAGAAACCAAGAGCGACTCCAGGCTCCAGAGATTAGGACAAGCGGGCAGACTAATTGTTGTAATGTGAACACACAATTCACCGCTCATTTGCGTTCAAAACAAAAGAATTAGTCATCGTCCAAGCATCACAATCCAGAACTTCTTGGTCTCTTTTTGTTTGTGCGTGATCTTTCAAGTTAATTCAGCCTGGCTCTGATTGTGGCCTGTTATGCTCCAGTGACGAAAGCCATGGACTGCTGTTTCTTTTGCTGTGTCCTGTTTTTTTGGGATGTCATGCCCCTTTTGAAGTCTCAAGCTGTTTGAGCCTGAGATTCCCCTCCAAGATGAGAAGTGGTATAAATGGCGTATGATCCTTAGGAAAGAGGATTAAAAAAAAAAAGGTTTGCAAAAAAAAAAAAAAAAAAAAAACATCTTGGATAATTATCGCAACATTAACTTGCGATAATAAATTGAAGATCTTTTACTTCCTGTTATTTTTGCATGATAGTTACAGCTTCCTGCCATAAGTAAGACTGAGTGAGTCAAGGCATCTTCATACGCTATATGTATCTGACAGCCTGGATTTGTTTAACATTGATCATGACTAGCACAGCATACCAGACCATATAGTTCTGCCCTTAATTGGAGGTATGATACAAAAGGAGTTGTTCCTTTCCATGCTAACCAATGATCCTCTGTCTTGAGCTTCAAGGCCACGGTGCAGAGACTTCACGAGAGCTTATGTGTCTTAGTTTTACCAAGCCAAGCGTGCTCACATGATACATTGTCTTGTCGTCATGCTGTTTCTCCATGAGAGTAGCATGGTATCTTTTAAAGTCCTGTTGTAAGTCATTAAGAACAGGTCAACATAGCCATGTAAGGAGAGAGTGCGAGAAAGAGTTCATGTGACAGTGGAGGCTATAAAGGAGGACAAATGGGCCAGAGATTTTCGCTAATAAAGAGGGAGTGCGGCGTGCGAGTGGGAGAAACTATTGGATGCCTGCCTCCCTACACGTCCACACTCTCGTCTTATTTATTGGTATCTATATCAATTACTGACATGGGAGTTACAGCAAGAAAAACATCACTTGTGTTTACGCTTGTTGAGCAAAGTCACTAAGCACTGTTATCTCATCTTTGCTTTCGATAACCCACATGGTGGGTTTTCTGTTCTTCTTGGTCCCATTTGGAGTCGAAACGACTTCAGAGTTTTCTGTCCAGCACATGTGCGTTCCAGTGATAAGCACTAGACGGATCCTGTGTATATTAGAGACAGACTAAGACCATCATCGCACTTAAATGATGAGTATAGTTGCCATATTGCACATGGTCAGAGTTTACATACTTAGTGGATGTAAGTCAAGATGTCTAGTTGAACTAGGACTAACTGGAATTAACAAGGATTATCCAGACAAACAAACCTGGAAGATGTTTTGCTACATATCTGTGTGCCAGATCAGCTCTAATGAGATTATCAATATTGGTTGAATGGAATAAATTTTTTTCTATCTCATATGAGCCAAACGTTCAGTAAACCAGTTTAGATCCCTGGAAACGGGTACTTCTATTATAATTCATAGGCAACTTTGTAATAAACATGCACATGGCAACCTAAGCTAACTACAATCTGTTACAGACTGTCGATACACTAATCAAAACCTGAATCACTACAGTCTCAGAAATATTTCCTGTGCTTTTTTTTTTCCCACATATTGACACATTTAAAGCAATACAGCATAAATCATGAGACTCCTTTTTTCCTCTATCTTGACTTACAACAAAAAGACAGATGTTTTATATTTGGCAAATTAAAGCCTCCTCAACTCCTTAGTCTGATTAGTAGCATCAGATTGCTTCGCCTCTCATTCTAAATGGAGAAAACAGGACTTATCACGTTATTTGCCCTTGCCTGCTTTTCTTTCCTCACTGGAAACCCTAATCAGATGCCAGTACGTATATGATTCTCATGTTCTCTTTGTGCGTTCTTGTGTTCCAGGTCCACTGTCACGTAGTCCATGTGAGTTATTACCTGTGGGTGAAGGTCACCCTGTGCAGGCCCTGCTGAAGAGCTACACAGCTCTATCAGGATGCGCGAGCCGCGGAACCACCAGCCTCCCTCATGAAGTTCACGTCATCAACCTGCGCAGCACTGAGGACCTGCAAGAAACTCCTGAGGTGGGGTTATTCTTAAGAGACTTCCTTACAGTATGGCGCTAAAGGTTTCCTGTGATGGGTGGAGGTGTCAGGTGGATTTTCTTTATTTGCTTCTGTCAGCTGGGATTCCATCTGCAGTTGCATCAAATATATACACGTCTAGCTTGCACACTATATCACTAGAGCATAAGATCCTCTTTACGGCATTACTGAGCAATATAAGCTACACAGATCCAGGCAGCACTGTGACTTAGTGCTTAGCTCTGTCATTTCGAATCTCCAGACTTGGGGGTTTGAATCTCACCTACGGTCTGTGTGCATGGAGTTTACCTGTGCTCCCTGTGTTTGGTGGGTTTCCTCCATGTACTCTGGTTTCCTTTCACAGTCCAAAGACCTGTAGTGTAGGTTGTCTGGCATTTACAAAATTAAGTATAATGTATGATTGGGTGTAGTTGTGGTCTCCAATGGGCTGTCACCCCATCCAGGGTGTACCTCGTTTTGTGCCCTGGGAAAAAGCTCCAGATCCAGATCTTTGGACGCTAAATATGCTGGTGGATTCAGACTAAGAAAAATGTCATGGTTTAAAATTGTAGCTGAATTTCATTCCTTCATCAACTCATTCAACTTTCATACTGCTTTTGCTGAGTACAGGGTGTAGCAGAGCCGTTAAAAATTATCAAATACGTGTGTTTTGGCACTTGTGGTATTAATAATAGGTGTAAGAAAATTCATGATTTTGCTCTGAAGTGAGTAGTTTGTTAGTGTAATTCAATTTCTTAGGAGAATGTGTAATATAGATCAGTGGTTCTCAACTCCAGCTCTGGAGGATCACCTGCCCTGCACATTTTTATGTTTTTCTCGCTCAGTCAAACGACTTCACTTCAGAAAAGACTGTCAACACTAAGATGTGCAGGTCAGGCAACACTAAAGGACCTGAGTGAAAACCACTGCTATCGATGATACTTCCACTCTGTTAAACACTCTCAACCCTGGACATCTGTGAAGGGACTACCACTGACCTCATACCTGAGACAAAGACATCAGTTAATGATTATACAACTTAACTAAAGGTCCCATATTTTACTATTTCTTCAGCAAGTTGAAATAAGTCCCAGAGCTCTCCAAAAGTGTGTGTGTGTGTATTAATGCTCCAGCTGAAATACTCTCAGCGAATGCATTTTTGAAACCTCAGAAGTCCTTTGATTTCCCACCTGTTATGATTCTGCTATTTTATTGTAAATGTAAATGAGATATTGTTGAGCTTCTAATTTCTAGTTTCTAATTCTAACTGACTTGTTTAAGCCCTGGAAAATACAAAAGGACATAAAGCAGAAAAGTTTTTTTCCCTCACACATTTTTGTCGTACTAGAGACCAATACGAATGTCTTATTGCAATTGAATTTTGCACAATATGTCCCCTTTAGGATTGCACGTACTGTACATATGAGTAAAATAGATAAAATGGCCAGCCAGGTGTGTATTTTCCAAATAGACTAAAAATTGAGTGAATTTCTCTTTAATTCAGACATCGCAGTTATCTTATTTTCATTTTACAGACTTTTCTCCTCTGTGTTTTTTAAATGAGAAATAAATGTTTTAAATGTGTGGAAAAATTTTTGGTTAAAAAATATCTTAATAATATGATTAGTGTGTACTGGGATAGCTTATTCAGCTTTTAATGGCGTTGATGGAGTGGAATGAAAACAGGTTCCGGGCACTGCAGTCTGGGTGGGTTGTTAATAAACCGTTTGATGGTTTGTGAGTGAGAGGGGAGGTTGGAGAAACAGAACGAGGCGGCTGTGCAATCACACCGCGACTATCAGAGGAATCGATGTTGTAATTGCAGGACCGCCTTGTTGGCAGAGAACGGTGCTGACTCAAACCATTTCTGGTGGAATGGCATTATTTTTGTGTTTCCATTGTCCTGACGGGCCTGTGGTTGGAGCCTGTCCTCGCCCACCTACACACACACACACACACACACACACACACACACACATGTGCACATGCGCACACGCACACACAGCAATCACTACTAGTTGTCTAAAGGTGCTCAGTTTTATTATGACCAATGAGTTTACAGAGGAAAAACTACAGGCTGGAAAAAAGAAAAAAAGACTCGTCATCAACTTTCCTGTGTGCACACATCCCAAGAATAACAGCAGCGGGCCTCGAGTGAGGGGGCTCTCATTTGGTGGTTTTGTTCAGTGAAGAGTGGGGGAGAAAGAAGAAAAGGAAAAAGGAGTGTATATCTTGGCAAAGTGACTGCGGTTGTTAGGCACTATCAGCCCCGCGGCTCGAGGAGAGCTCTTTAATGTGCCCGAGTGCTGTGGGCTTTATGCTATTGAAATACAATATCAAACCCTGCTTGCATGCACAATCACTGCACAGCGTGGCCTTTGTTAATATGAGCAGTGACATTTCTACATTAGCAGATAACGCTAAAAACAGACTACAGAACAGAAAGTTGTGGTCTCATCACAACCTAGGGTCCTAATCATCACCTCTTGACTGCCAGCATTTTGTATTCATTCCTCTTGTAGGAGGTTTGTTTATCCAGGATAACACTTAAGGCAGAAGGATTCATGATGGGTTAGGTGCGAAAAGCAGTGACATGGAGAACTTGTGGAATTTGTATTGTGGTTTTAGCAGTTTTCCAAAAGTTAAACAATGTGTGATACCAATAATTCATGTTTGGCGTTTATCATACTATATCATATTAGTTCAATCCTGAGCTTAGGTTTCTGTCTATACAAAGTTCCACATGTTTTCCCTTTGTTCAACGGTTTCCTCCCAAATACATCTGAGAAGATGGATTAGGTACACTAAACTGCACAAAAGGTGTGAACAATAGTGTGAACGTATGCCAGTGAGTTGTATGGACCAAGTGATGGACTGGCGTCCTATTCAACCTCATGCCCATGATGGACCCAATATGACCATGACAGTATGAAACGCAGTTATGAAAATGCATGTACGTAGGATAGAATAGGATAGAGAAAACTGATCAAAAATAAAGAAGCTACCTAATATAATAATATTATACTAAACATAGTTAGCTAGCTAGGAATGCGTTCTGCTCGCTACTTAATGTGGCATAGACAAGGATAGGTCACTGTGCTAATCGTGTGAATATGAAAAATCTTCTTTTGTGATGTACACCTATGGTAATGATGTACTCTTTGGCCATATACAGTACACCGATAAGCCATAACATTAACACTTCATAATTATATGTATAAATTATATACCAGTAAACTGATAACAGGATCACTGACACCCAAGACTCTCCCAATGACCAAAGTCCAGCACGTCCAGTTTGACCCCACAGAAAAGTCAATGCATCACCATTTGGCAAAAACCGTCAATGCTGACCACGGCATAAAGACACAAAAACACAGAATGCACTACCCGCTACATATGGGGTCCAGCAGGCAAAGTGCCCAAGGCCGGTGCTCTGGCCTCCAAACTCCCCAGATCTCAATCTGATCGAGAAACCATAGGATTCGGAGGCCCCAATCCACAACCCACAGCACCCAAAGTATCCACTCCCAATGTCCTGGTGCCAGACCCCACAGCAAAATGGGAACCCAAAACCTAGGTGGTTATAATGGTAATGGTTTTAATGTTATGGCTGGTCAGTGTACAGTACATTACAGCATAGTGGATTTTTTGCCATGACACAGCACCCCTGGAGCAGACAGAGTTAGGGCTATACTCAAGGGCCCACAGTTTAGCAGTGGTGGGGCTTGAATCCATTCCGTCACACAAATTGTTAATTATTTAGCCACAACTGACACTGTTTAAATGTTTAATCAAGCAGAAGTTTTAATGATCTCATATTTTAACAAAATAAACCATCCATGCAATACAGTCTAATGCAATACAGTCTAATGTTCACATTCTTGTTGTCTGATCTGTCAGGACCAGTCATCGTATGGAAAGGTTTATTAATCAGTGCAAAGAGCTTTGTGCAGATCAGGTCAGTGCAGCTTTGTTGTACAGTGACTTATTTCATTAATCCCATCTCCCACAGTGCTGCATCATTGAATGCGATGTTGGTCTGATGTTGGTCTCTTTTTGGATTAGCGCAAGCTTCATGCATTAGCAGAGCTCGACCAGTTTGCGTGGGCCATGCCATGACTCATTGGTATGACTTTAAAAACCTTTAATGTGATTAGACTTTGGTTTTGTTGGCAACGGAAAGAATTCACTTTCCTCTTCCTATGATTCTGCTGTAGTGTATTTGTGTTTGTAGCTTGGCAACGGGCCTACGGTTTTCCTTGCTGTGTATCACAAGGTCTGCAAATCACTGAGTAATTGAGGCAAATTTTTGAACAAAGGCCAACTCTTAGTTTACTTAGTGCATATCTGAGCAGGTATATCACAGTTTATACAGCTATCTGTCTCTCTTCATTACTCGGATGACTGATTATAGAGCTTTCATTTAGTAAAGAAACTGTGATAACGAAAAATTTGACATAATTAAAAAATATTGGCAGACTGTAGGAAATGAGAGCTGTTATTACAAGAACAAGAATCCACTACCTGAGTCCAAGCTATTTCGACACAGGACGTTCAGTAAATTTTTTTTTTTTATAGATTTCATTAGTTGTGCAGACTTCTGATATGACATATGATAGATATATTTAAAACTATCAAAGTTTTAATAAAAGGAAATAATAAAAATGATACTCAAGATCCTAATAAAAGTGATGGGCACAGAAGCCTGTGTAAATGGGATTGGTGGGCATAGACATCACTCCTTCTTCACTGGGAATGAATGTAGACCTTGTTCACTATGAGCGGAAGATACAGAAGCCACCCATGTCATGTTTCCATAGGACTGATGGGCATTATATGCCACATCTCAATCAGTGGAAATGACAGACACAGTGACTCTTAATAATATTCTTAGATGATAAACACATGAGAGCTGTCATCACCTCAAGAATAAAGGCTCAACACAAATCCCCCACATGATACAGTACCAAGCCAGTTCGTGCCATGTGTTTTCCATATAAGGCCTTATTGCCATTTATATCATTGTTTTGTAGGAAAGAACTCCTAGTGCACTGTGTACAGTAGGGATTATGGCATGCTAGTGCTCTTCCCCATGTGAGTTTTGTGTAAATACATGGACAGAGAAGGCCGTTCCGCTCGGCTTGTGCCAAGAATCAGGTATTTATTCGACTTTGAAATCCTCAAGCTGATTATTGAGCTTTCTGATTGAAAAGAGAGATTGAGGACCTTAACAACCAAAGCTCAGGAGACACCCTTCATGTACACACACATCCAGAGATATCAAATCTAAACCTAGCACATTGATCATGCACATTTGAAAACAGAAGCTGTCAAAGCCTTACTATATACACATAAATATACTGTAGAAGGCATCTATTCGAGCACAATCTGTGAAGCTGTGGGAAACTGGGGCACTGTTGGAGGCCACAGGCAGGAAAATATAAGGGGCCTTCCTACAGTAGTTTATGTTCTACTTCAATACTGACTATAGGATAACTTTCCTATCAACATGCTTATTATAGTTCCTGGTCAAGCTTCACTGTTTAGATACACTACCAATAAATCCACATAGGCGAAACCAGAACACTGTTGGTCAAGTGATGACCATACATCTGCTTCCTTGTTTCATCTTCTTCTTGTTTTTAACTAATTTTTTGTTACACCATCATCCTCTTGTTAAAAAACCAAAGATGTGTCCAAATTTGCTTTTGTTAGGACAAAAGTATCCAGAAACAATTTCTTTATCAACACATAAATCAGTATCACTTAGCATGAGCATCAGATAGGATAGGAGCTCCGACCACTAGTTACACAACCTCCTGAGACCTGGACACTACCGTTGTGTATATTGCAATTTCTGTTCCTTTATATTAGCCACTGAAGTTGATCATGAAGATATATACTAGCGAGACCGATAGTAAACATATCTTGGCAGATTGAATATACAGTGTTTGGGGCAAGGGTAAACGTTTATCTATGGCCAAACTTTTATCTCAAGGCTTTTTGTAGCTGGGCATTTCCTTTTCAGTTTAAGTTTTTCATTCCCGTATACTAATTGTGCTTCAGGACATCCAGCAACTGGGGTTAAGGTTAAACACAATAGTCTCCCAGAAGAGGCCAATGACCTCTTAAGACTAAACACTGCTGGGATGTTGTGAAATTCTCGAAAGGCTCAAATCTCATTAATTCATTTCGTCACATTAGTCTCAGTTCATGTTGATGTTTTTCCGTAGCATTGTTTCGTTAAACGGACAAATCTCATGCTGCAGTGATTTCCTTCCTCTGGGGGCTGATGACCTGGACCACAAATGCATGTCATGTGAAACTGTTTGTTCTTGACACGTTCGACTGTGAATGTGTGACTGGGCTTCGAGCAACATTATTTATGGTTTTACATGGCTTCCTCCTTTGTCTCTTACTGTTTGCTTTGGGTCGTGTTCAGGAGATCTTCATTGGTCTTCTGTGAATTCACTCACTGCAGTGAGGGCTATGTATTTTTTCTTTCATCCAGAACGACTTACGCCCAAGATACAATGCCTAAGAGTATAGCTGAATAGTTGCCAGTCCTGGGCTTACATTAAGCATAGACTCATGTTGACCAACAGCGAATGGTACTTGCAATGTGTTGGTGAAACTCTGTTATGAATCAGAGCCAATGGATTAGAAATCTTGTTTGCTCATGTGCTTGAAAAAGTAGCATGGGCTGTTTCATAGAAGCTGAAGGCAGGCAGAGCTGAAGATCAGGGTGGAATAAGAGATGGAGCTGAAGGTCATGGTGGAACGAGGGATGGAACTGAAGGTCAGGGTGGAATGAGGGACGGAACTGAAGGTCAGGGTGGAACGAGGGATGAAGCTGTAGGTCAGGGTGGACCAAGGGTGAAGCTGAAGATTAGGAGAAAATCAGGGATGAAGGTAAATGTCAGACCTTCATGTGGAAAAGTTAGCAAGCGGCCTTGGCATTAATGCCGCCTACTGGCACAGATGTGGCCATCTGGATGGTAAAGGAACACATACGCACACGCTGCAAACCCATATCAGATAGACTTCAACATGTCTACACACCAGGGCTTGACATTAACTTTTTTGCTCACTGGCCAATGTGGCTAGTGGATTTCCGGAGTCACTAGCCATTC
>JAQMYG010000036.1:13824858-13842023 GCA_030014215.1 Clariallabes teugelsi | reverse complement strand
CAAAGTGGCTAGTGAGACTAAAGTTATTACCCGCCACAGGCGAATTTTACCCGCATTTGGCGGGTGGGCGGGTGCCAATGTCAAGCCCTGCTACACACACATGCACACTGTCCTTCTGTGGTACCGCGTGTACCTCCTAAAATCAAGGTCGGATTTCGTGCGTAAAGGCGCCGCTGGTCGTTATTAACAGATGCAGCAGATCCTTCAGGAGGTAAACAGTTCAGTGCTATGCTGATTTAATGCCTTTAAAGCCAAGGCCGAAAGCCTAGAAGAGGCTATAGGGTTACTGGCAGTCTCCAGGGTCGCTCTGCTCTGCTCACTAACGTATTCGTAATCAGCCATGTGCTACAGAAAGACAAACAGCCAGAAGAACTTAACCCAGACATTTTCATACAGTATTTTGATGGTTTTAACTGCTGAGTCAGTGCTAAATATGCAGCACTTGTTACTGGGTTAACTCTGTCTCTCGTATTCATTTTGACTGTTGCGGCAAGATTTAAATGGTTTCCCATCACTCTTTATCACTCTGTCTCTCTCATTTACTCGTGTCTGGTTGACGTCCTGCCTTGTGCAACCTCTGTGCTTAAAACATCCAGCCACCCTCTGCCCTCCGGACCGGGAGGAATTTGTGGAGAGCACTTTGAGCACGGGCCACTGAACTTTGTATGAAGTCTGAAGATCCATTCCATCGTTGTTTAAAAATGGCTCACACGCTGTTTGTTTTGGAGCGAGCTCTGGATGGATTCGGATCAGAGGTGATTGGGCGGTCAGTGATTACAGGAAGCCCACTGTCCATACACTCTTGATTCCACCTGAAACTGAGCTGTAGAGAGATGAAGGTGAAGGAGGCAAGGAGGCATGCTGTGTAATAGCAGCATATACCAGCTGCAGTAATTTACTGCTGTTTCTTTAGCATGGTGTACTGAGCAAGGAGATTATTCAACACTCTGAGTTAGTGGGATATTTATCATGTTGGATTGTGAAGTCTGCTTGTCTTCTGAGCGCCTCGTGCATTTTTTTCTTTTCGACCGGAATGAAACATTGACTGCCTGGCACCCTGTACAAACACGATGAATTCATGCACACAAATGGCTTTACTGTTTAGTTCGAACTTTTCTAGTTCTGTAGGTTTCTGACATCATTGTTGTAAAGAAAAATGTTTCAATTAAAATTTAAGTTTTGTGAAATTCTCTGTCTTTGTTTTTTTAAAATCACATCACATGCACGCCCAATGCACTGCTACTGTATCTGGTGTTTTGATGCTTTTACAGGATGTTGTGGTTTAATCCCTGATTGCTAGCATGACTTAATGGTGAGGAACCTAGCGCTCAGTGGGTAGGCAGAAAGAGGACAGGAAACAGGAAGTAGAGCAGGAAGAGCAGGGAAACTCTTGGCGCACTGGTTAACCTCATGGCATAATGAGGTTAGAGGAGGCTCAAATGAAAATTGAAACGGTGTAAGGCATACAGTATACAGAAGCAGTACACCCACACACACACACACACACAAACACAACTCAGCAGCTGCAAGGTGTCACAGTTTGCCCCCACATCCGCACTAAACTAACATCCTTGTGTGAAAAGTCTTCGTAAGTCCAGGCCCCCTCCCACTCGGTGTCACACATGCACAGTCTGCCGCACATCACTTCCACGCTTACACTTATTCGTTTTCATTTTTTTACTGCACCACTTAAATAAATGGCTTCCTGTCGCTCTGTGCTCTCTCTCTCTCTCTCTCTCTCTCTCTCTCTCTCTCTGCGATCCATGCTTTTGCTTTAATAATGGAGAGGAAGGCCCAGCTGTGCGAAGCTGAACGTAGAGGGCCTGGCTGTCCTCCAGTCTCTTCGACTTTGCTGTGCAATTAAGTGAAACTGAACACCTGGCAGCGAGCGTGTGTATGTACTGCGCCTACACTTTATACCTAACAGACTAATCACTCACGCTGACAGACGGCAGCCTTCTGTACTGCTCAGAATCTGAGTCTGACTCCGTAGGATGACGGCACGTGCGTTCCGATCTTTCAGGCATTTCTTCATCAATCCTTCTGAACTGATATATTTTCTCTAAGGAGAAACCCATTGATTGTTATGTAATCCATGCTCATAAAAGTCTAGATGAGGGGAAAAAACGATTTCGTTTTGTATCGTGATTCTTTTGTGTGGCAATTCATGACATTTTTACTAATTTTTTCATGTTTGGATCGTGGCATCCTCACTGCATAAGGCGAGTAATAATACACTAACAGAATTCGCCAATTTTTTTTTTTATGTTGTCTAGCAAGTTGTCTAGATGAACTTCACAAACGGGTTGTTTTCTACTTGTAGATTTGACCACATGGCTGTTTAGTCCCAATCCTGTGAGTTCTCGTCACAGTGTGTGTGTGTGTGTGTGTGTGTGTGTGTGTGTGCGCGTGCGGAAATGCTCTTACTTTCACTATTAAACATAGCTGTGATTTCAACTCTTGATTTCATTATGATGCAAATGCATCAAGTGTTCTTCATTCATATTTTTTCTAATCACAGGTTTTTAATAATGTGTCAGACCCAACCCCAATCATTTTAAATATCCTTAGTTGTTTTCTTTGCTTGATGCGGACCAATTATTTCCTGACAAGCTGGTAAAGAAGAGAATTTCACTGTGCTGTACAGTATATGTGACAAATAAATGTTTCTTTATTCAACCCTTCTGGAACAGTGACTTTTTTTATATACTATTTATATTTTCGAATATATTACAGTAAGTTATGCTTCCACATGGGATATTGCATTTAATTCCCTTTGAATTATATTTAACAATGTTACCAAAGGTTCACATTGCACTTTTAGCAATAGACGAAGCAGCCTTACAGAAATCCGGATGTAGATGTTGATTTTGATCATTTTTTCTGTGCTTCTGGTCACGGGCTCTTGAATGAAGAATGACGTGCAGAGAGACGTGATGACGTCGGACAGTGTTTTGGAATGTGATATTGTAAGGAGGGGGCCTCTTAAGAATGCTCTCTTTTAGAGAGAAGGAATCTCCCAGTCACCTTATCTAAGGAGCATGGAGAGTGTGTTTCAAACACACTCTTCCTTTTGATCACTTCCATCTGTTTCTCTCCATCAAAGTGCTTTTTGGGCGCTCTCAGGGCAAAAGTACGGTCTGATCTCTCTGAGCGTTTTTACCTTTCGTTACTTATTAGAGGTATTTTGCGATTTATAACGGCCATGATGTTTTCAGTACTATCACTTGGCCTGCATTTGTGTGTGTGTGTGTGTGTGTGTGTGTGTGTGTGTGTGTGTGTGTGTGTGTAAAGTGTAGTTGAATGGAATGGAGAGGTAATCATGATAGAACAAAGCGCCTATTCTCTGGCAGTAGACGGAGATAAGAGTGGGTGAGTACCGGAGCAGAAGAGGATAAGAAAGGAACCAGTGGGTTAGCACGAGATCACAGCAACCCTCACGTTAATTAGCATACCAGATGGAGACAGAAAGATATATACTGTAAGTGCTGGATGGAGAGACACGGCAGAGTGAAAAAGGAGCTGTAAAAAAAGTAAGAGAGAGAAAGAAAGACAGGATTATAAGAGCAGACAGAGGGGTAAAAGCGAAGGTGTTGCGCTCATGTGTCGTTTTCACCTCATTCAAATGATGACATCACTTTCAGCTGCTTGCCTTCATGTAAGGTGCACATGTGTGTGTGGGTGTGTTGGATGGTATTATTATGTATAGCTAGCTGACTCAAGTGAACTTTTCTAAAAGTTGAATAAGTTCATGCGTGGCATTTTTGTATTCTTATTATTACTATTATTATAATGAATTAATCATAATTCAATAACAATCAAACAAGAATTCAACAGTCAGCTCCAGAAAGATTGCCATCATTATTTCAGATTTGTAAGGTTATGAAAAATGCCTTTGTGGATAATTAGCTTAAAAATGTGAAATATGAAATATGAAAACAAAACTTTTATATTATTGCTGCTAATATTTGTAGCAAAGAGCCTGCCTGTCAGCTTTAACTCTAGAAAAATCCCACCAGCTGCTTACAAAACCAGGTGCTTATGTGTTTAGCTTATTGTTCTCTGTAATGTTTCTCGTTATTCAGCCTAAAAATAACTAATAGCACTTAGTTATGATTTTCTTTTTTTTTATGTATCTTATACTCCAGTGCATCCATCATTATCTATACCGTTTATCATGTGTAGGGTCGCAAGGGATCTGGAGCTTCTCCCAGTGAAGTTAGGGAACAAGGCACGGTGCATCCTAGGAAGAGTGCCAGACCATCACAGGGCACACACATATACATACAGTCACACACTGCACAAGAAACCCACAAAGCATAGGGACAACATGCAAACTCCACACAGACAGAAAGGGGGCGAGATTCGAACCCACAGCCCTGGAGGTGTGAGGCAACTGTGCTAAATGCTGTTTACTTGCTACTTGCTACTAAAAGTACTTCTTTCTCAATCAATAGTGTGTTGGCTCTAACTACAGTATATCATATGGAAAACTTTAATACATACTTGTCTATAAAACAATTCCAGTCTGCTGTAAGTATTCCCTAACCGCATAGAATGCACTGTACCAAGAGTTGGCCAAATTGCATTTGAGACACTTGGGGGAGGTTCTAGTCAGAACACTAAAGGCAAACATTGACTTTTCGTGTTGTGGTTCCATTTCTGTATCTATTCACCATTTGTCACTGTCCTTTCCTTGCCCTGTGGATTGCTGGAGGTTATCGTGTCTTTCCTGCTGGTGTCATTTCCTTTTTTGCAGTTAAAAAAAAATCCCAAGGGATCAGTATCTATTTTTTAACAAACAAGCAAAGTTCCTTCTAGCGACATCAATGAAAACAGAGGAGAGGCCTGAACTCTTATCCACAGCTGAAAATAAACAATGCCTGGCAGAGCTGTAATCTCGCTCGCAGGCCGTCTTTGTCTAATCAATTTAGGGAAAGGCAAACATCAAATGGCAGCTCTTGGCGGTGGCTGAGCGAGAGATTGAGTTATCAGGTGGAATTCACAGATAGAGAGGCGAGAGAGAGAGACAGAGAAGAAAAGCAAACAATCGAGTGTGACACAGCCGAGTTAAGGGCGGCAATGGTGCCACCTCGGACTCGAGTGAGTTTGAGCTACTGTAGCTGAGCAATGTCTGCTTTTACTCAAACACACATGCACACAAACACCCACACACTCTTACACACTTAAATGCCTTTAATATTGTTATTATAATAGCATTGACATCCATTAAAGTTTATTATGGTGAGTTACTGCTATGGCTAAAACAACATGCTGCTGCAGGTTTTAAAAAAAAAAACAAAAAAAAAAAACATTCTTCTTCATATTCTCCTCCTCCTTGTCCTCCACCGTAAGATTTAAAATTCAAGATTCAACGAAATTCCTTAATCCCTGAGGGTGCTTCAGATTGTACAGTACTAACAGTGATAAAGTGCAGTAATTGTACAGTGAATATTGGTAATAAATACATTTAAATGCATTTAAGAATTTCTCAAAAAGGTAACATATGGCGAAAAGTCATGATTTTGACTTGAGTGGTTCCTCAGCATACGAATTCCTTCCCTTGAAATTTAAATTTCGCAAGAAATGTGCATCTTTAGCATTTAAAGAATCGAACCGAGCCGAATCGAACGCTGGATAAGTTCAAAACTTCAGTAGAAAGCCAAGCTGAGCAAATGTACTTATTTTAAATAATTATTTTGTTATTTCTTTTTTCATTTTGTGCAAGATTTTGTGAAGACGGTAGCATGTTAAAGACGGTAGCATGTTCCACTTAATGTTTAAGTGGAAATTAAGAAAGAAATCTTCTCTAAAGGTTAAGTGAGGTTTAATGTTTAGGGTTTATTTATTTTATTTTTTAAATTTCTCGATATTTTGATTGTTTTTATATGCAAAAATATGATTATAGATATATGATTATAGTGTTGGAAATTGAGTGGATTGAACGGATTATCTGCATTTACATTATTTCTCAGATGGAATCCTCAACCATATCTTAGACCCTACTTAAGCCTTAACCTTAAGCCACAAATCCCCAAACCTTTCATTTTAATATAAGCTTACTGCCTAGATTCTTGTGATATAATTCAGGATTTTATAAAATGTAGAGATGGAGGAGAGACAGACACTTTTAAAAACAAAGACAGGCAGAGGGAGAGACGCATGTTTATCAAGGTCAGGTTTAGGATCATAGAAACGCGCACACATACACACACAAAGTGTTATGGTTATGGGTCCGCCTCTGGGCTCCGGGAGGGCACCGCACTGAGCTGATGAGGTAGATATGGCCGTGATCATGATGAGGGTCCATGGCAGGTTGTCTGTGTGTGTGTGTCTGGAGGCAGACTGATTACTATCATAGCATCATAAGGCTTTATAGCTGTGATAGGATCATTCAGTATTTTTTCTCTCCCTCTCTCTCTCTTTTCTCTATCTTCACCGCTGTAAAGAGATCTTTATTCTAGTCCAGTCATCTAGAAAGAACCAAGATGCTGTCTTTCACTCGCACACAAAATGGGTCAGAACACACAAACCGTGTCCTAGTGAGATACACACAAACACAAAGCCGGCATTTTAACCTATGAAACCGTTTTTTTTTTTTTTTTTACCCTTTTCTTTTTAAGAGCAACTACAAAGACTTTCACTAACTGGAGCCCAGTCTGTGACATCACTGTGGTGGAATAGTGTTCCCCTCGCTTTAGTGCAGCTGCTCTGCAACGAAAAAGGGGGAACACAAGCAAGCATGAACCGCTGTTCTTTTCAGTTCTTCCCACAACATCTTAACGGGGTTCATCAGGTCCAGGCTTTGTCTTATTTCTTTTGCCATTCAGGGGTCTGCCACTTCCACCACTTCCATGCTTGATTGTAGCTTTAATGGTCTTTTTGTGGAATTCTGTTTCTGTTTCGTTTACTCCCAAATGTAACTTTGGACTCATCAGAAATTCTGAATCCTTAATGATCTTCACTGTTAGCAGTGTTTTTCACCCTGCCACTCTGCCATAGCTGCCTTCTCTACTAGAGTCTTGTACACTGAGGTGGGAGAGGTCTGCAGTTATTCGAATGTCTTTTTAGATCTTTTGTGACTTCTTGGATGAGCCATGCTCTTGGACACAATTTTGGAAGCTTGGCCATTCAGTTTACTCACCAGCGTTGAGGGAGGTCTGGAGCCTAGCCCAGGGGACTCGGGGAACTAGGCAGGGGACACCCCGGACAGGGGGCCAATCCATCACGCGGCACACAAGCACATATACACTCACACAATTTTTGGGAACACCAGTTAACTTAATTTGCATGTCTTTGGACCTTGGGAGGAAACAAGAATACACGGAGGAAACCCACCAAGCACGAGGAGAACATACAAAATCCACGTACACAGACCCGAGGTGAGACTCGAACCCTCAAACCTAAAGGTACGAGGCTGCAGTGCTAACCACCATGCTGCGATATTGAGATATTTTATATTTATTTAGTTATTCATTTGGTTTTGTTTGAAGATCCGAAACTGTTTGAGACACATACAAAAAGAGAATAAATTAGGCGAGGCCTGAATCCAGTTCCAGATCGTTAAACACTTCAGGACATGCTGTTATTGGAAATCAATCAATTTCTGGGTGGTATTGGCTCTCTGCTTTGAGTCAGGCTCACCCGACCCAACCAGAATTGCGTCACTTGCTTTCCTGTAGGATTATTCAAGTGTTTTATTCCCTACATATTCTTTAGTTCAGTATGATGTAGAGCCGAACACAACATTACAAAGACATTCTGTCAGGCAATTCCTGTCGGATCATTTCCTCTCCTCAAGAACTAAAAAACTAAAAAACTAGAGACATTTGGCGGAATCTTTATTCCAATACTTTCCCAAACATCCATTTCCCCGTGGTTCTCTGATCACTGCCAAACATGCTGCTTCCCTGCGCTTTCGCTTTAGCAGGGACCAATTCTGCCATTTTCCTTTATTGTGTCTTATTTGTCTTGGGTTTAATTTGGCCTCCATTATGTTGCTGCGCTGCCAGTCGTCTGGGTGTTTTGCACGGCTAACGTTAGCAGGAGGCAGATTGGACTTTATGAGTTTTTCCTGGAATCTGCAAATGTCGTGGGTCAAATAATGGAACTTTGTCAACAGAGGAAATACCCTTGTACAGCAGGACGTGAAAGCTAGCTGCTGTCAGAGTTCAGAGAGAGAGAGAGATTTTTACAGGCTAGTAATTTATGCTTGGCCTTTTACAGGAGAATGAATGAATCATAAGGGTGAAGTTTTCTGGCCCCATTCAAAGGAAGCTCTGATATTTAAGGCGTAGTGCTTTTTGAATCATTTCTTTTCTTGTCAGTATCTTTGTGTTGTTAAATCTGAGTTAATACCACAGATTCAGCAAAGCACCGATAAGCAGTCATTTTCTCTGGAAGTGGACGATATAACGAACTGACTGCTGGCAAATATGACAAAATAAATACAGATTGTCACCATTTTACTTGAATTTCTTTTAAAGCAGTGAATCTGAAGGTGGTTCACAATATTATCATTTTTTTAATGTATTCAATTCCTATTAAATATTGATTTACTGTAGCTTGGCTTAATAGACAGAAAGTGTTTAACAGATCTCCGACATTAAGCATTTTTCTGGCTTTTGGCTGTTGTCCAATTTAATATTTTTAATAACAACGCTGTACCGCGTTCTTTTTTTGTGGCAATTATTGTTATGTACTCACTTTTACTAGCATCAGCATCATGTTCTGTGTGATGTTCGCCACAGAGATCATAGGCTGTCAGTTTGGCATTAATATTGTTTCGAAGTTGTTTTCGCAGCATCGTGTTAGGTCATTTGTTCAACGTTATCCCATTGTCATGTCGTCAGCGTTGTTCTGACGTTCAACAAAGCAATTCTGACTTTCAAAAATATTTTGAAATGCCAATATTCTCCGGATATCATCTCCGGATGATAGGGCGAGCGCTTTACCACTGCGCCACTCGGAGGCCCAGGTTAACATCAACGAAAAAAGTTCCTGCTGTATTCTTATCAGAGCTCAGGAAACTCGAGAGCTACTCGCATAGACGTAAGTGACTTCATACTGTCATAAGGGTTACTCGGGGTTACACTCGTAGAGTCTGGGTGCTTTCACTTTGCGTGTTATATTGATTCGTCTCGTCTCGGTAAGTTAAGGGATTTGTGACCGTTACTGTAACAGACAGCCTGCAGCTGTTTGGCTGTTGTTTCTGTGCAACCCGATCAGTCCAGACGAGCGAGACAAACTCCCACGTCTCACCTTTCAGACAGAGTTTAATGCCATAGCCAGCAAAATTCTGCAGAGTCTCACACCTCCTCATGCCCGTCCGTCTATCTTCCATCCTTCTGTCTCTCTAGGGCTTGTGTCTCTTACTAAACATCGTCCTTTCATCTCTCCCACCTGTCATACATTGATCTGCTGGAAAAAAGGGTTTAATAGTAAATAGTACTGGGGCACACGTAGTGCACACGGTTGAAACATTCCGGTGGTAGAAAGTTTAAGAGACAGGAAGGTTTTAAATATTTTACTTAGGTGAAACATCCTTAAAGCTGTTTAGCAAAGATGAGAAAACCAAAACTGTAACTATGGTTCACTGGAAAAAATACTAGATTTCACTAGATTTCGCTAACGTACAGTACCATAGCAACCTTCATTCATCATCATCATCATCTCTAGCATTTGAGTGTGTGTGTGTGTGTGTGTGTACAGTATGTATGTGTGTGCCTCCCAGGAGCCATCATCTAGTTCAGTTTTACATAGCTATCTATCAGAAGTACGTAGCTTTCATATTAGTTTTACTGTAATATCAGAACAATTCAACTTGCATTAAGATGAACGAATGAATACCAAAAGTGGTTGAAGAGTTAAAGAAAGGGAAGAGAGAAAGTAAATGCGAGCATATCACCGGTTTAATGGAATTCCGTTTCCCCTCCGTACAAGAGGATGAGATCAGCCACACATGACTATGACACAGGGTTCAGACCCCCGTCATTAAGCTCTCCTCAGGGACGCTGTTCTGCTGATGGATCGGGTTAATTGCCCCAGTGTGAGCTGATGAGCTCATCTGTGACTCGAGTCATCGGTAAAGTGTTAACTAGACGCGCATGTGCGTGCATGCATGTGCGTGAGTGTGTGTGTGGGGTAATTTATTTCTCACCTTGCAGCTGGCTTGGCCCATCAGGACCGAGTGTATGCTGTGTGCTCCTTCTGACTCACACTTTTACTCAATAATTATGCAGTTTTTTACGATTAAAAGTTTCTGGTCAGGCGTCTCTCTCTCTCTCTCTCTCTCTCTCTCTCTCTCTCTCGTTCTTCCTCTCTTTTTCTTTCTCTGTCATTCTCTCTCGCATTTTCTTCATCTCATTTTTTTCTCGCTGTCTCTCTCTTTCTCTCATTTTCTCCTCCTCTCTGTCTCTCTCTCTCATTCTTTTTCTCTCTTCATCTTTGTCACTCTGCTTGTCTAATTGTTTGTTTTTCTGCATGTCTGCCTCGTTGTCTTGTGTGTCTGTTGCTCTATCTGTCCGCTGTCTATCAGTCTGTCTGCCATGCTGTCTTTCAGTGTGTTTGTTTTTTTTCTCATCCTTCTATCTATTTGTATGGGTGTCTGGCTGTCTACTGTATTATTTTAAACCTAATTAAATCTTAAACATTATAAGGGTGTTTTTCTCCGAGTGTTTTCCTATCAATGTGGTTAACACCCTTTTATCAACGCTTTTGAGGAACCTTTTTATACTAACAGTATAATCAGTGTATAATTGAGTAAAAGTGTGCTGGATGTCTGGAGGTGATGTCTCACACTCTCTTTTCTCTCATTCCGTTTCATTCCACTCATTCCTCATTCCGTAGCCACGCGTGTCCATTTCTCCTCTTTTACCTTCAGCCAATTATGTATTCATGACTCACCACTGTTTTTTTTGTGCTCATTTCTGCCTTTTTTTTTTAATTCCCAAAGCACATATTCTGCTATAGGAGTTTTACTGACATCAGACACTTATCACACATTTTCCACTTACGACAAGGGAAGATGAGGGGAAAAAGTCTTCAAGTAGAAGAAGGGAGCGAAGTACTCATGGGGACTACGTGTGTGTGTGAGTGTGCGTGTGTGTATTCTGCATCTGCCAAGCTTTCCCTGTGATAAGCACTCAGTAATTTGTTCCATTTGTTCCTTTTCGAAGGCCCCTCTCTCTCTCTCTCTCTCTCTCTCTCTCTCTCTGTGTGTGTCATGATTTGTACAGTATTTGCATTTATACACACACACACATACACACACACACACACACACATACACACACACAATTTATGTTGCTGTGCTCACATCTGTACACACACACACACACACACACACACACACACACACACACACACACACACACACACAAAGATTATTTATTAAAGTTGCTCATCAGTTGCTCAAGAATCTTCAGATTAGTTTTTAGTTTGTCGTAATGCAAATATCAAATCTGGTCCTGACTAATATAGTTTGTGAACTACGCCTTACATTTTTGTGTTCATCTCATTAAGCTAATGCTTTTATATAATGCTGAGACGGACTACAACTGAGCAGTCTAGGGATGAGGTGGTCAAGAGGCAGAGCATCTATAAGTTTTATTCAGACTAAATCTACACATTCTTTTTTTCGTAAATATTTCGGGTGTAATGGTAATGGAACGTTCGGTTCGGTACTTTCTCTGATCCGAGTAAATACAGTCTAGCTTTAACTGGTGCTCGGTGGTTTTCTCCATTACATTGGTTAATTCAAATGAATTGAACAGGAAGTACTGAACTGAGGATTTGTTTTGTAGCCAAGGATTTACAAATGGTGTTCAAGACAAACTGAGACTTACGATGAAATTTCTCGACGAGACTATTAGCCGCAGTGAAACATTGAAATGCTGCCAATTCCGTGAATGATGATCGCGGCCGAGGTGGCTCGGTGCCCACTGTTATCCCCATAAACATTCAGCAGGTGGAACACCTGATCCTTCAAAATCCTCGCCAACCTTGATCGTTGATAACTTGTGGAACAGATGCAACTGTCTGTGGGAATTGGTCACACTATCATTCTGACTTCACTCCAAGCCATTTCCACATGTTTGGAACATTAAAGGAGTTCCTGAGAGGCTAGTGTTTCAGGCAGGATCATGGCTTCAGTGTACTGAGAAAACTGTTTACCTTGATAGTATCCAAGCACTAGTGAAACGCTGGGATAAGTGCGTCCCAGCACTTGGGATGCGATAGGAGTTGTGCTATTCTGCACAATCAAACGTCCCGGTTTTACTTGAACACCCCTATCCCATCCCAAGTCTCAGGGAGTTTTTCCTTGCCACTGTCGACGTCGCCCTTGGCTTGCCCATCAGGGACAATCTTATCATTTTAATTCATACAAACTTCTATAATTCTTTTGATTGTGTAAAGCTGCTTTGCGACAATGACAATTGTTAAAAGCGCTATACAAATAAAATTGACTTGAATTGAGTTGAATAGTAAATATCACATTTAGAGATATGAAATTCGTACAAGTTTAAAGAGTCAGGTAAACAAGTTTATTTAAAATATAATTCAGTGTCTGTAATATCTAATATCTGTGGAGGAAACCCCCCAAGCACAGGGAGAACATGCAAACTGAAAGCAGGACTCGAACCCTCGACTCTGGAAGTGCGAGATCACATTGCTAACCACTACACCTCTGTGCCATCTAATACATGCCTATAAGTTTATATGAGTATTTGCTCCTACATGTAAGTCTGACTTGCATAGACATGACAGATCTTCCTAAAGCCTCTACAACTGTTTTATATTTGTTTTTTTTGTTAGCTGATGCATTGTTAGTTTAGCAGTGCTTATCTCACTGTTGTGCTTGGATTGTGTTCTGCCTCTTGTGTGAGTCACTTTGGCCAAACAAATACAAGTGAATAAAAGGAAATGAGATCATGGATATGACTGAGTGCTAGAGAAGAGTCAGTGGATTCTCTGCGGAGATAGAGATCCGTCCGGATGAAGCGTGCTCACACAGATTTCTTTGTAGATGAACTGTAACGTTAGAAAACTAAAAACAGAATGTGTCTTTATTACAGTCGAGTTTAGAGGACGTGGCTTCATATGTTCTCTATGTGTGTTGTTGTTTGTGCCATATTTGGGGCTAGTCATCTTCATTAATTTGTCCCTGAGTGAGAAGGAGATTACGCTCATTTCTTGAGGTGTTGCGTGTTTTGAAAGCTGACGGTATTGATAGGTCTAGCCAGAGAGGAGTTACAGTGGAGCTTAAGACCAGACATGATATTTCAGGGGTTTGAGCGTTTATTTCTCATATTTGTCATGCTCAGGAGGTCAGGTTCCTGGAGTTTGGTCACCATATCACGTATACAACATTAGTGGGAGAAATACCGAAATAATGAAGCCATGAATACTTTTTTTTTGTTGCACTTTCTGTAGTACTGTAGTGAGATGTCCGATATCACCCCAATAAGTTGTTATTGTTACTTATTACTAGCACAGGGTGGGTGGTTTGTGGCGGGGTGTGTTTGCACGATCATGGGAAGAACTAAATGTGTGTTGACTCTCAGCACTTTCACATCAACAGCTTTAATTTGGTTCCTGGATCTCTTGGGTAGTTTGAGACCACTCTGATCTAATCAGCCCAAGCAGCAAGCTCAGCAAAAAAATTCCACAGTGTGTGATGGGAGAGGTTTCTTTGACAGATTCTAACAAAAGAGCCAGTGTGTAAAAAGTTTAAACGCCAGTACAGCCCACATTATTATTATTATTATTTTTTTCACTCTTCCCAACAGCATTGCTTTCTTGCAGTCACTGTGAGGTTATCAGGAAGGAGTTTGCATAAACAGCAACACAAATCTGCGATAAAAGAGAAGCAAGCAACAAGAGCTCTGCGGTAATTACGTGGGAACGGCCAACACAGCGATCATGCTCGTCAAAGCATGTGACGTCAAAAAGAAATGAGAGGAAAGCCTCATTTATACTCGTGTGGTTTAGGAGAGGGAGGGGGGGGGGGGGGGGTTGGTTTATTTTCTTTACCAAGATATGATTGTGATCCAGCGTGAAACAGTGCTCCCTTACCGTAAACCTGGAAATAGAAATGGCTGTATTATGGTTAGTGTCACCCGATGCTGAGTGTGATATATCAGTCCGGTAATTACACAGATATGTTTATGAAGTGCATAACAGGGTAAAAATAATCCAGCTTAAACTGGATGCTTTACATTTGAGACTCCATTTGTTCTTTATGTGATTTGTGAAGCTCTTCTTTTTCTTGTTACGCATATTCTCCTAATCTATCTGCTCTTTCTTTCTCTTTAACTCTTCATCTCCCTTGTCTATAGGTGGCGATACATCTGCGGCCCATCCAGTCTCTATCCGTGCACCAGAAGCCTCTGATCTTTGTGCTCAACTCGCCCAAGCCTTTCCTGTGGACGATTCATGCAGATAACCTGGCTCCCGGAATTAAAAGGGTCTTCTACGTAAGTCGAACTTTACCTTCTGTGTTATCTCTTTTGCGCGATATCCATCTCTTCCTCCGCATTATGAATGTAAACCAGCAGCTCATTCCAGGACAACACACAACACTTGGCGCTTTTAACACCAGCCCGTCTTCCCCTGGAAAACACATTCCCTAACACCTGCCAGCCATCTTTCCATTTGCTCAAAGCTGCATTCAGGTGCATTTCCCTAGAGGAAAAACACACAGACAGATACACAGATACACACTCAAGTACACATGACAGCATGCCAAAGTAATCATCCATCCCAGACAGATGCCTGTTGTTTGCCTGATTGAGTCTGGCCGCGGCTCACAGGTTGGTATTGATTTGCCGCAGTCTGCAGACACTACCTGCACCCGGTGACGGATGGGTAATGGTCAGAGGGTGGTGTGAAAGTTAGCTGGGTGCTGAGGTTTGGCTTTTAAACACTTTTACACTCCGTTTCTCTCCATCACGCTTTCCTTTTCCTGTTTGCCTCACAGCTGGAAAGAATCACAGTGGTGCTACTTTTAAAGAAACACCCCTAATTGCAGTCTGCATTGTATTTTTGCTACCTTGGCATGACACTGAGATTTCCATTACAGGCGCCCTAAAACTTTCACAATCTACCTTTAAAAATCTCACATCACATTTCACCTGTGACTTTATCTAAAGAAAGCAATTTTAAATAAGACTCGGCTGGTTTAAGAGATCAGCTGACCTCGTTTTTTTATCAGCAACACAGTAATTACTGTATATTCAAATGATCCTCTTAACCTAACAAGGCCCTCTGGACTCCTTTGTCCCAAATGACATCATAGTATGATTCAGGCCAATTTCTTTCCTCTCATTTTATTGACAGGAACCTAAAAAGCTTTTTCGGTGGTTTTAAGCCATTTGAATAGCCCACTATATAGTACATATTCAGTAAAGCGGCTCTCTCAGTATAGAACGCTTAAAATGCAAATAGACTGACCAGGACGTTTAGGCTTTAGCTTTCCTCTTCCTCAGGAAACTCGGTTCAATGAAGCTGGCTTTATGTCCTCTTCATTTCTGATGGATGCTGGCAAAAGCTTTCATCTAGCTGGCAGGTTGTGTGCAGTAATCATTTTCTGATGCACCTTAGCGTTACACCATAGCATTGCACAAGAATGTAGCGTTGGGAGTTTGTATTATTTCCATATGCGGCAATGTGCTCTGCTCAGCCGCCTCTTTCATGGACCAAGTTCAACTTGCTTGGAAAATTGGAAACAATACACAACATGTGCATCCAATCCTTGGCACATGTAATAATACCTTACGAACATATTTGCTAATCGTTTTTGAGAGGAGGTGAGAAGAGGTCAAAAAATAAATATAATATAAATATGTCCCTCCATCCACCTTCTTGCTCCTTAGGAGGCATTGTGAAATCAAAACGAATGACGTAGGTTTTCACATCTGGATAACGGCGTGGACGTGCAGAGAGGATTGACAGCAAAATTGACCTGCTGTGTGTGTATATTCATGTTAAATAAAATTGTGCAGTGTGGATGATTCAGGTGAATATTCAGTAAATACAGTAATCTCATCTAGATACTGTTGCTAATCTATACCAGATGTGTTCTGTACCTGCTGCCTTAATCATGAGGACTGACCTGCACTCTTATTCACAATATAAACATGCTTTCAACACACTTATTACTGTTTTACAGTTGTAGAATAGTAATGATTAATAATTACACTATGCCGTGTCACCAAGAAGAGTCTGGTTGCTCTCAGGGTTTCTTCCTCATGTCGCCTTAGAGAGTTATTTCTTACCACTGCCACCTCTGTCTTGCTCACTAGCGATCTAAATGTACATCTAGGTTTTCCGTGAAGCTGCTTTGTCGCAATGTGTGTTATGAAAAGCGCTATGCAAATAAAAATGAATATGTAGCTTTAATAACTTTGCACAAATAGTATTTCTATTGAAAACATGACGCACCATCACGGCAGATACAAATCGGCTATAACTGTGGCTATGAAGGGTGTGTTCCAATTGTACTTTTCTTATATGCCATTTCCTGAGGCATTGCGGTAATAGGAAATGTTTCCATTTCCAGCTCGAGGGCTTCTCGGTAATTACATGGATACGTTCACATACACAATGCCCTGGCTCAGTGTCATATTCCTGGATGAATGCGGTTACACGCGCACATTGAGTGTACCTGATCTGTGTGTTTTGGCAGTCAGATTTGTTTTGACAGTTGGAGGGAGGGGGCGAGCGTTAGCCGTCTGCTCAGTTATGCTTAAATAAGTCTGTCTTGCTATGGTGCTGGTGACCGACAGCGGGAGACGTCTTGTTTTGTGAGCAAGTTATATTTCTTTGGCCCGTGTAATCCATCTACACCGCGTTCCAAATTATTATGCAAATTTGATGTAAGTGTCATAAAAATTAAATGTTTAGTTTTTAAATTAAACTCATGGATGGTATTGTGTCTCAGGGCTCTTTGGATCACTGAAATGAATCACAGACACGTGTGATAATTAGTTTGCCAGATAAGCCCAATTAAAGGAAAAGTACTGAAGGAGGTTGTTTCAAGGTTTCAAGCAATATGGGAAAGAAAAAGGATCTCTCTGCTGCCGAAAGGCGTCAAATATTGCAATGCCTTGGACAAGGTATAAAAACATTAGATATTTCATGAAAACTTAAGCGTGATCATCGTA
>JAQMYG010000036.1:13771996-13796093 GCA_030014215.1 Clariallabes teugelsi | reverse complement strand
ATACCTTTTTTAGTTTTTGCATCTGAGAAAAGGCTTTAAAATAAGAATGTATGGCACTGTAATGCACTTCGCACGGTTTTGCGCGGTGGCCGGAAGTACGGTTCATCATGATTCACCATGAGTTTTGCATAGGTGAGATAGGGGTATAAGCTATTCCTTATATTGTGAATAATGACAGTGCCAATGCCAATTAATCTTTGTTTCTCTTATATATTTGACATTGCTGTTTAATTAAGCAAACGTACATTTTATCCGATTACTTGATTAATCGATAACATTTTTGATAGAATACTCGATTACTAAAATATTCGATAGCTACAGCCCTAATGCATATGTACATATATGGCAGTTTGTATAGTATATAAATAATAAATTTTGGTGGAATATAAAGTATTGCCATAACAACATTATAGATTATGGATGGTGCAAAGATGCAGTGTGATTTATTTATTTATTTATTTTTTATTAAATTGTGTACTAAAGCAGTTCTACTCCCTATCATACTAGGGTACAGTATGAGATATCAGAGAACACAAATGCCATTTACTTGGACTGAATTTGAAGAATGTGGTGTATGTGTGTGTGTGTGTGTGTGTGTGTGTGTGTGTGTGTGTGTGATTGTGTATGTGTAACTGTGTGTGTCTATATGCTATTTGGATACAGTCAGCATTCAAAGTTAAACAAATCAAATACTGAGCAATGGTTATTTCTCTCTCTCTTTCTCCCTGTCCAGATCTCAGCTACTAAAGCAGATCCTGATCTGAGCTTCATGATTCAGACATGCCACATCTCTGCCAACTCTAATCATGAGGTGCCTTCTGATTTCACCCTCATTGAGAACGTTTGTCCCAAGGACGAGTCTGTCCTTTACTACCCTCAGAATGTGGACAGAAAGCGCTTCAGCTTTGACTTCAGGACAGTGTTCAAATTACCCTTGTTGTTCCTGCACTGTGAGATGTCCCTCTGCTCGAAGACAAAGGACACGCATCCAGAACTGCCAGAGGTACAGAGCGTAACTCTTCCCTTGATCATCTCCTCTCATCGCCTGTTTTTCCCATCTTGTTTTTCTTTCCTCTTTTACTTGCTCGTAATTCTCTCCTCCCTCTCTTTTTTCCATTTTCTCCTGTCCTTTTTCGTGTTTACCTTTTATCAGTGTTTTATTTCCCCACTGATCTTTAATGCTTTAACAAACTAAAAGTCTTAAAGTCATTCATTTTTTTTTTTTCATTCATTTAAATGTCCATTTACTTTTACGTCTGAGCTGATTTCCAGCCAGAAAACTTTAGTGGACCCATAAATCAATGAATAAATGGTGTTGATGCAAAAATATTTTGTTTAATATACACACCTGACTGGCCACCTTCCGTTAGAGTTCCTTGTGAGAGCAAAAAGTTGCCTCTGTCACACGCTGCCATCGTGACTACCCCATTTATTCTGAAGGTTTGTTTTTCACGTCAGCACCTTGGCACTGGTTAATCCGCTCCAGCTGCCAGAGTCAGCCTTCTCTTCACTAGAGAGGGACACATAAATCTTAGAGCCAAACTCTATTCATCTCCCTCTCTTAATTTCATCTTCATCAGTGGGATTAATGCTGAGTACACTCGGCTCTGTTTCTTCCCAAAGATAATACATGTTTTAAATAAGACAAGTGCACCTGCACGCATTGGAAAAGATTGCCTTCCTGTATGTTACCTTTTATAAACATGACCCCCAGTATATACTATGGCCTAGTATTATTTTCATTTTTTTTTTTTTTAAGTATAAAGGCACTCCAGGTAGTGTGGATCTTTTGTGCATGAATGAACATGAAACCAGGTATTGATCAGGCTTTAAAAGTTCAACAATGAAATCTAGATGATGCTTGCCAGAGATCTTATGCGTCCTTGGGGTTTCATGTACATGACCTGCTAATAATCAAGCGCAGCTTGCTTGGCCACAAGCCCTCCATGTGTTTATCGTGAACGGGATATATTAAAAAATACATCACTGCATTTTCCATGTCTGGACACGTGGATTTTTCTTTTTTAATGTGATGAACATTCATAGATGATGAAGACACTCCAATCTGGATAATGCATACAGAGTTCACTTATCCAATATAAATAATTTATAATTACTTAACATTACTTAACAGGTATACAGTGGATCTAAGGCCACATTGAAAATCAGGTTTCTTTTCATTTGGAAATGAACAGTTTGAAGTTTTTGAGAATGTAAAAAATATTTAGAACAACATTTAATGTATGATATCATAAATATTTAATATAAAAAATTTTAGACCATTTTATATTCACAATATTGACCATGCTAACTTATTTGAATAACAGTTCAGTATTTCATCCTCTCTGATCTCTTTTTTCGAAATGTACAAAGGTTTTGCACACTTTGGGCTCACTTTCTGCGAAAAAATATTACAAGAAATTACTAACAAACAATAAACTTCCTGTATACTTTTAGAAGATTTTAATTTTCACTTAGGTTGTCATCAGTATAAACATTTGTAGTAAACATGGTGTAATTAAATTAGAAAAGATTATAAAATGGATGAATTTTCATTGTACATGTGATCATGTGATAAAAGGGACATTGGTTGCCCGTGATAGGTTTTTGTCACTGTCATGTCAAAAGCCCAGGTTTGATTTCCAACCAATGCCCAATTAATACCCAAACCTCTGCAACTGAATGCAGTGTCGGTCCTGAGCCCAGATCAGATGGGAGGGTTACAGTACATCAGGAAGGGCATCCACCATAAAACACATGACAAAGTTATATGTGGATCGAGGAGCCAGCTGTGTCCGCTGGAAAGACCAACATAACAGTGACCATGATGGTTTTTAGACTGTATTATACAGTACAGATTTCAACTGTATAATGCCTAGGAATAATGCAGAAATAAATGATCCTCACTTACAGTATAAGAATTGAGACATCTTGATTATTAGTCCATTGAGACATGCTTCATTTCTTTGATTGAGTCTTACAAGGGCTATGTATGTCACAGCTGACTCAGGTTAACCTTGTTGAGCGAGTAAATTCAGGACCGACATAAGAACAGTGAAATGTTAAATAGAGTCATATGTATCTAAACTCTTCAAATTAAAGCAACATTTTCACTTTGCTTTAGGATTGAGAGACTCTAACAGTTTACATTTAACTTTCTTTTTTTTTCAATATTTACACCATACATGCCTTACATCCGTTTTTAATAAAACCTTCTCACTAAAACGATCAAACAAGATGACATTTCTGCTCTGTGTTATATATGGCATGTGGTATTTTTCATTTCCTGAATGTTTATGATGTCGCTGTGTTGTATGTCGGGGATCGCTCTGAAATTAACGGCAGATTTTGTTCTTTCTCACCATACAGTGCATGCATCCTAAAGAAGCCTGCACATCTGTCAGTGCCGAAACCGTTATCAAAATGATGATGAACAGTAAAACCTGCACAAAACCACTGGTGGTCATTGAAGGCGGCAACGAAGGTGAAGATAATAATAGTAAGTACACAAATGGAAATGTGCCTGGTAAGACTTATTTAGATAGAGGAGGCCTTATGTGTTAATTAGTGTCTAATTAATTTAATAATTCATTTTACCATTAATTTTATCGCTTAATTTTCAATTAATTTCTCCCTTTTAAGGTTTCTAGCTTCTGTAGTGAACTAGTAGTTGAAAAAGAGAGAAAAGTGTTGGTAATTTTAGAGAATAGATTTTTTTTTCTTCCTTCTTTATTTTTATTTGAGTTGAGTGTGACTTTACAGGAGAAATGTGAAATTGTCTTAGTTTAACTAGCTATAATTGCTTCAGGAGGATGAGCCACCACAAAAATCTCGAGCCACCCCTCATCTCTTCTACCTGATCAGTTTCAGAGGAATGTTTTCATTTGTTAAGCCACACAGTGAACTATGAATTATTTAAGCATAAAAAAAACAACATTTAACTTGAGGCATGCAACATTGAGAAACTGGTGCAGACGATGGCAGAAGATCAGGCCGGTGATTAGTGTACAGTACTGGTTATGCTGAATGCTGAGTGCTTGGAACAGACAAGTGGGGAAATGAGGTTGCTGCTGAGGTTGTTACATAAACAACCAAGTGTAAACATTTTATATCTAGGCGCTTTGCAGCTTGCCACAGTAAAACATTTCCTCCCATTTCTTTTATTTAATATGCACAGTACGGTTTGATTACCTTAGCAGACTTTACTACCTGTGTCGTCTTTTGTCAAACATCAGACAACATCTTAGTATTAGGCCATGAATGGTATAAATCATTTACTGTATAACATCATTCTTTCCCTTTTAAATAAGACTTTTTTTATTCTTGTGTTCTTCTGTAATAAACTTGTTTTGGACAAAGAAAGATGACGTCAGACGAGAACACAAGAATATGAGAACAAAAACACAAAAACAACAAGTATTGTGAAACAGGCTGTGTGTGTGTCAGAGGGGTTGATACATCACAGTGTTCCTGTCTTGGCATGGATCATGGTACACTACTACATCTGGAGCGTATTAGTGTGCAGCAGTGTATTATACATACTGTGTATATCTGGGTGTGTTTACTGAATGAACTGTCCGTGCCGTGTGCGGTTGATTAGAAAAACGGAGCAGGGGGCCCAGCGATACTGATTTGTCCCAGAGAGAATGGAAAAAGAGCAGTTGGTTTCATTTAGCCATCTACTGAGCCAAGCCTCTTCCCGGCACTGCAAGAAGGAGGGATACAGTGATGAATTGGGAGAGAGGGATGCTCTAAAGGAAAGGAGGAATATGCATTGGGTTTGGAAGCACAGCCAGAGAAAGCTTTGACGTAATGCATAGTCATGCATTAGGAAATCGAGTATGACAAACAGAAATTTTATTGACCTCACATGGTTATATATCATAGATAAACAGTTACGCCATTCTGTACTGTACAAGCCTGGTTTGTTTGTTGCCTGTTTCGTGACAGCCATGTCCATTTCTTTTTCCAGCTTGTCATTAAAACAAATGCCAGATATCTTTTGTCCCTTGTAAAAGTTCCACTCAACTTTTTTAAAGTGCTGTTGTCTATTATTTTTAAATTTCACCCATATGTAAAATTCTCTAAAGACAGTTTCAGTAAAAGCGTTGAAAATTAAAACATTATAGCATTGGAAGAGTATGCTAGATCAGCTTTTGTCTGATGCCTAAAGATCACAGAGGATATCCCTATGATACAAATCATACAGTATATATTAAGGTGTGGGGTGTGTCCAATCTTACAGTACACGCCAATCTCCAATCCCACTGATCTTCTTATACAGTAGTCCAGTTGTGGCCTCTTTTTCTGAGAGACAGGATTCTTTGTCGGGTAGTGAGCATGATCTCGAAGTGAATGGTGTTTTATTCTTGGGATATCATATAGTATGGGGCGTTTGACAATATAAACAAATCCATCATCGTTTCTGCAGTATCTCACATATCACATGTGTTAGATGGATGTTCAATGGATGTTTATGTAATGGCTCATAACAATTAACTGGTGAATCATAATCACCATCCCATTGCAAATATTTTACAGCATGACAAAGGCTTCACATCAGGACTAAAATCAATCTTGAGTGTAGAGTTTCTCAAGTTGGGTTGAAGCACTGATGAGAAGTGTCCTTACACATGCATCCATTCGGCTCCCCTCTTGCTCTACAGGAGATCTGGATAGTTGCCAAGCATCATGTCTTTATAATAATGACCTAATCCGAGCCTGGGTGATTTCAGCCTGCTCTTCAGTCTTGGCTGAGTTACTCTGTGCTTTTGGAGAGCACGGAGAGTGAGCCAAATGTGACTCAGAGCACTGCTGGAGATTTCAGCATGCTGATCACCCGTCTTGGTGCCTATATGAAATGAGCCGTGGTGACCATAAATTAGTTCATTAACCTCACTCAGATCTAGTTGATAAACGATGCTTATGTGTATCTGTAAGTGACTGCTGCGTATTCTTCAGCACAAATCAAAACACATTTTCAACAACACTCCCCAGTCCCACACATGCAATCTGCTAAATTGTATGTTGAATTCTGTCTAAATCACTATTACATTTACAGAATTTGCAGATCCACTCCTGTTGAAGAGATTATGTTTAATTTGCTGGAGCCGTGACTTCTAAATCCCTGGTGAGGATTAGAAGTGCAAATATGACGTAGGCATAATGAAAAAAAGTCTCAGAGCTATGCTTTGAAGACAAAGACATCTCTTATGCAGGGATGGCAAAGAAAACAGGCTCCTTTTGAAAAGACCTAGTGGTTCATGCTGGATAGTATCCCTGGTGGAGGCTGATCTACAAATCAAAGAGGACCGTTTGAGCATGCTGACCAAATGCTGCTTTTACTGCAGGAAGATTAATTCTCTGAACTTTTAGTAAATATGAAGCTGTGTTGGAAAAAGCAAAGCTCATATTCACATATATATGGAAATTATATCATATACAGTTTGCATAGTTAACGCATATTGTAGTTGCATAGTTAATTTTATATGTGATCCTCAACAATAACACTTTACGCCTTATAGCAAGTGGTGTGATTTAAAATACATACTCAATCGGCACAGGTGTAAAGGTGTTCATTAACAATAGACTTGATGTCTGTGTATTTAAATTAATATGACATTAAAATGTATGTTTTTTCTAAGCAAACAAAATTGTACGAGTGTTGCATTTAATACCAGAAAATACAGTTCATTCTGAAACACAGGAGTATTACAGGTCACCTGGTTTGAATGCAGTTTAGTAGTGCAGTGTTGTGTAAAAGTGTTAATCATTCAGCAAAGCGAAGAGTTTGGCCACCTTGTAGAGCTGGCTGGAATACAGACATATGCACACAGCCTCACTTGTCATTCTCCTCCCTTCTTTCTCTATTGGGATCCAAACTGACCACAAAAGGTGGTGGAGAGAACAGAAAGAGTGTGTTTAAACTTGGGGTCAGGAACGCTGACCGAGTCCTGAGTTGCTTGGGCCAATCCCTTCAGCTCATGTCTTTATTAGAGCTGCTAGGTGGAGCAGAGCTGGGAAAGCTTGAAATGTTTGGAGGAGTGAATAGACCTCTGTGAGTACCCTGACAGTTTCTTAGGGAGCTACTCATCATTTAGCCTTTTGTGTTCCCTGCCTTTATGAGGCATTCCGTAAATCTCTTTAAGTGATTCTGGGATTTATTTTGATTGTTAAGGTTCTGGGGTGTTACATGTGTAGAGTGTACAGCCATTGTGTTTTTTGATTCCTGTGATGAATTTCCACATGCTTTAAGATTTTGTGAGAAATGTACACTCCCTTCTGCTTGCCCTCACAAATTCTTGTATGAGCGCTAATGGCATGACAATACATTTTCCACGTTATAAGCTGGACAGAAAGGATAGGGTGTCTGTGTGCGAGTCTTTCATTGACAGTCTGTCATCGGCCATCAGCACGGTTGAAAACCTGAAGGTGTTCCTCCCAGAATAGCTGCCTTTGTGCCCAGCTTATGGCACTGTGCCAGTGTGACCCTGATGCCCGCAGCTACACAGAAACTATTGTGCAGCATGATCGAAGATCATTAGAGCTAATTAGAGGCCTGAAACCCATCCACTCGGATCGCCAGGCAGAGGAGTCGCTCAGGGGTTTGGCCTGTTCTCTGGAATGAGGAGCTTTTGCCAGTTCTTGTATGTCTTCAGGTTCCTGTGGGCTCAATTCCAAACCACATGTGACTTTTGAGAGTAATTTGTGCCATCTGCTGTGATGAGAGTGTAGCTCACTCTGCTATATCATTGCTGTAGTTACTGTATGTGTTATTTAAAAGTGTATTCTTTTTTTTTTTTTCAGATCCCATATCCAAAAAACCTCCAGTGCCTCCAAGTGACGGTAAGTTCTTAAAATTCTTTAAGGCTTGTTACAGATTGTAGTCTGAAGGTATATGGGTTCACTACTCAGAACAGTTTAATCATTTTTTAATTAAAGTGTATGATAATGAGTTTGTAATATAGGTTTAATAAAATGTAACAAATATATAGTGAAAAATATTTTAATAAATGTAGAATAAAAACACCACAAAAAGGACATAAAAATGGACAGTCTTTAGGGATGTGTGATATGGACCAAAAATTATGGCTGGGTATTTTAAAGTGGATTCATGATACATTTATATCTCAGTGTTTTCTATGTGCGATATCACAAGCAATGCTATTTAAAGAGATTAACAGTGATTAACATAAGATGCAAAAACTTGGTTTCATTCCTTGTTTGAAACATGCTGCAACCTATGAAATGAAGTATATGTAAAATAAACACCCTGCATAAAGTATGAGATAGACCTACCTCTGAGAATGCCCCGTCAGTTCTAAATAACAATAAGAGATTGATGAAAATAAAATACAACATTAAAAATGTAAACATAAAAATTACAACAGGCTTACTTGCTCTGATGAAGTAGTTATGTTTTCTACTAAGTTTCTGAAATTGTCGTAGAGATAAATAAATACACACATTGAATTTATGTTTTATTAGACCAACCACTCAAAATATACATATACAGTACTGTGCAAAAGTATTGATCCCCCCTCCTTTGGCAACCGTGCTGACTGCCGATGACTTTCATATTTTGCTTACGAAGAGCAAAAGAGCATACTTATTAGAATATTTTGGTGTATTCTTGAGGAATCCCTGGTGAGGATTAGAAGCTTTCCAGGCTTTCTGAAGGACTTTTTTGGCACTCCTTTTTGCCAGTTTCTGGCTATCATTTTAAGTCCAGTCCCTGTACTTGACCAGCTTCAGAGGAATTTTGAGGTTCGTTGAGCCACACAGTGACCTGTGAAACATTCAGGCATAAAACCCTTTTTACTGTGATAGTATACTGGTGATGCTGAGCGTTGAGTGGTTGGAACAGACGAGAGGGGAAATGAGGTTGCTGCTGAAGTTGTTATATAAACAAGCAAATTTTAAATTGTATCTTTGGGCATTTGCAGCCAGTCACAGTAAAGCAATTATTTTATTTTATTTACACTACCAGTCAAAAGTTTGGACACATTTTCCAAACATTTTTCTACATTATAAAAAAAAAAACATGCTGAAGGCATCCAAAATATATATCTGAGGTGCTATAAATTGGTGATTTCTGAGGCTGGTAACTATAAATGAACTTCTCCTCTGCAGCATAGGTAAGTTTTGGTCTTGATTTCCTAGGATGGTCTTCATGAGAGCCAGTTTCATCATGGGCATGTGCTTGATGGGTTCTGCAAATTCACTTTACAATATTGATTTTGGAAGAACTATTCCAGAGCAGCTGACCTTTGTGTCTTAAACTAACAACTGACTGTTGTTACTTAATTAAATAACTTGATATGTGTTATCTCATAGTTTTGAAATCTCCAGTATTGCTCTTGAATTTAGAAAATAAATCACTAAACAAATAAACAATGAATTAAAAGTTGTGTCCACACTTGACTGGCACTGTACTGTACATGATTTAATTAAATTTCATACAGTATGAAGAAATATATGTAACAGTGTGTGAAGGCTTTGCAGCACAAAGTTTAAGACGCTCTTTGTACTGCAGGTTACAGTGTTGATAATGCCGTGCTGAACACATTATATTGTCATTGCAACTTTTCGACTTTTAAATGTAAAAATACATTTCATGTTTTTTCAAAATATATCAATATACCATAAAATTTCCATATATAGTACGACCCAGCCCTACAGATAGATAGATGGATGGATGGATGGATGGATGGATGGATGGATGGATGACACTGCCTCAGAGCACATACAGTAGTAGAGGACATAGTAATCCCTTTTAAATATCAAGAAAAAATGTCATAAAAATAGTCGTTTCCATTGGCGATATTAAGCATGACTTAAGTAATAGTAAAAAGAGTTCAGTTGGAAAAACACTTAGACTGTTGTAAGCTTCTGTGTTTCAGTTTCAGGCACTCCTGAATGTTTTTGCAGGTGATTGAATTCTTTGTCATGATTGTTTATCAGCGTTTAATATGCTATATTAATTCTTCTCTTATAGCACACATTTATGTCCTGGACACTCCGACCGTGGTTGGCATTGCCTTTGCAGCCTTTGTAATAGGAGCTCTCCTTACAGGCGCCCTCTGGTTCATCTATTCACGCACAGGTAAATCTGCCTACAATAATGCATCTCTCTCTCTCTCTCTCCCTCTCTCTAGCTCTCTCTCTCTCACACACACACACACACACACACACACACACACACACACGTACACACACGTACACACACGTACACAACCTGGACTTTCACTGTTAATGCATTTCTAATAGAAGGTTATGGAGGGTTATCGTCCTGTCAAAACAGGAAATGGGGAAAAGTTCCCATTTTGATCATGGATAAAGCTACCCCGTGCTGACAGAATAATAACAATAACATAAGACTCACTGTGATGTAACTACTTCTTGTTTATAAGCTGAAACCTGGTTACTTCTCTGTTTTCAGCCATTGGAGGTGGCATTAATGATCCCAAAGGTATTCAGAGATATTCTGGGTACAATAGAACTGGGACTGGAATTCCCCTTTGTTTGCTTCGAAGGTCTCACAGGAAAACATGTACAAACATACTGCATATACCCACACACATACACACATGCACTCTATACTGGATGCCAGGATTTTACCCCGGCCGCGTTTCCCACTAGGCAACCCTCACTGAACCCTCAAATAAACTCATCACCTCTCATAAACAAATCACCTTTAGCCCAAGATAAGCTTCACTTCAGAAACCAAGAGAATGGACTATTGTCTGTTCCTCATACCACACAGGTCAGCCATAACAATACAATCACCTGCCTAATAGTGTGCAAGTTCCCCTTGAGCTGCTAAATCAGTTCAGACCGTGCACTGTAATATATTTTACTAAGATACAGTATTAGCACTACCCTTTGATCTCTTTCCCATGTTCCTCAAACCATTCTTGGACAGTTTTTGTGACAGTGCACATCATCTTGCCGAAAGAGACCACTGCCATTAGGGAATACCGTGGGTATGAAGGGGTGTACTTGGTCTGTAACAGGGGGTACATTTACAGGTGACATCCACATGAAACCCAGGATCCAAGATTTCCCAGCACAACATTTCCCAGAGCATCACACTGTGTCTTCCAGTCTCTCCATAGTGCATCCTGGTGCATTCTTTTCCCAAGAGGAAAATCTACATGATGTAAAAGAGAATATTATTCATCAGACCAGGCCACCTTCTTCCATTGTTCCATGGTCCAGTTCTAATGCAAACATTCCGTATTGTAGGTTCATTCTGCAGTGTTTAGGGGTCAACATGGACACTCTGACCGGAGTGAGGCTACACAGCCAGAGACAACTTCATGTCTCTATCCCCATAAGCCTTGAGCATCCATGACCCTGTTGCCGGTTCACCGGTTGTCCTTACTTGGACTGATTTTGGTTTGTAGTTAACAATGCATATTGGAAACATCCTGTAAGACCTGCCATTTTGGAGATTCTCTGACTCAGTCATTCAGCCAGCACAGTTTGGCCCCTGTCAAAGTCACTCAGATCCTTGCACTTGCCCATTTTTTTTTTGCTTTCAACACATCAGCTTAGAAAATTGACTGGACAGGTGTTAGTGGAATTAGATATTCAGTGTTATTCATGTCAGTGTTTTTAATGTTATGGTTAATCATGTATAATAACACTTCTTGCTATGGTTTCTACATTAACACCAAATGGTAGCATTCCTTCCCCAAACATTCTAACAATACTCACAATTGCACATTTTGCTGTTTAACAATACAAAAATAATAAAATGATCTTATATAACCACAGCACCTGCTAGGCAAAAATAAACACGCAGAATGTCTTAGAGCACTCTTAGAACCAAGGGCAACACGGTCGATTTTAGAGGAATGCTATGTGCAGAATGTAGAGAAAGAAGCTGCTACACTGCTCCAGCAATTCCCTTCATGGATTTTCGCAGTGATCAATTTAATTACATTCAGGAGGAGTCACATCCAGAGTTGGTATAGTGCCAGCAAGCTGCAGCACCATTAATCTGCTTCACCAGGATACATTTTTAGTAGTGGTAGTAGATCATATTTCCTGGATCAAACTAAAGTCAAACTAATAATAACCGTTAATTTTAGTCTTCATGCTAATCTTCATTTTTATATAATCCTGGCAATGGTAGGAAGGTTTGTGTGTTGAACTCAAATAAACGTTATATCAAGTGTCTGGGAGATTATCTTTATCCACCTGTTTGTGCTGGAACATCTGCAGAACATCATGTAATTTCATCTTACATGCTTCCCCCAGAGACACAATTTGAAAGGTCATTATAATGCTTATAAGGCTTATTATAATTATAAAATCTTGAAGTTTTTCAATTTTGACCCTCCTTAACTTTACACTCACCAGCCACTTCATTAGGTACACCTTGCTCGTACTGGGTTGGACCTCATTTGCCTTTATAACTGCCTTACTGTACTTCTTCATGGTATAGATTCAAGAGGGTGCTGAACATTTCTTAAATGTTTTGGTTCACATTGACATGATAGCATCATGCAGTTGATCCAGATTTGTCAGCTACACATCCATTCCATCATGTCTCTAGGTGCTCTATTGGATTGAGATTTGGTGACTGTGGAGGCCATTTGAGTACAGTGAACTCATTTTCAAGAAACCAGTTTGAGATTTTAGCTTTATGACATGGCATGTTATCATTTGGTCATAAGGGAATGGACATGGTCAGCAACAATATTCAGGTGCTACAGAGCACAATGTGTGCCAAACAAAAATTCCCCACACTATTACACCATCGCCAGAAGCCTCGAAGTGTTACAAGCAATACAAGACATGAAACACTACTATCCAAATGTCACAGCAGAAAACGAGACTCATCAGACCAGACAACGTTTTTCTGGTCTTCTATTGTCCAGTTTGGTGACGCTACGGTTTACATAGGCTTACAACTGTTGCCTTTCTTTCAGCTCGAATCAGCCTGGCCATTCTCCTCTGACCACTGCCATCAAAAAGGCATTCTTACTCAGAGAATTGCTGCTCACTGGATATTTTCTCTTTATCAGACCATTTTCTATAAACCCTAGACAAGGTTGTGTGTGAAAATCCCTAAAGATCTGCACTTTCATTTTAGAAATACTCAGACCAGCCCGTCTGACCAATTAAATTACCATTCTTCCCCATTCTGATGCTCAGTTTGTACTTCAGCAGCTTGAGCAGTTGAACAGGCATACCTAATGAAGTGTGCGGTGAGTGTACCGTATATCTCACTCTCATTGCTGAATGTTCTCTAAATTTATGACATCATACAAAGCTCCTAAAGTGCTCTTGTATTGTTACATTCATTATCTGTACAAGAACAAAGAATAGACATGATGGTAGGCAGTTTATTAAAAATGAAGCCCATTTCTGTGAAAAGAAAAACACAGACAGCATAATACTGGTTTGGGTGAACCACTATGGTCATTCTTCCTGGGTTGCCAGGTTCAGTGGTTAACCCTTTTCAGTCGTTTAACTTTTTACATAGCAAACTGTTGCCTCATCTGATTGGAATACCCTTAAAAGGAGTTGTTTGGGACGTGAACAATAAACTGCAAGATGTTACAGTTTTCAGAGCAGCCTAAAATATTGAAGTTATTTTAAAGATGACTAAAACATGAGCAAAAAATACGACGGTGTTCTTTTCCCTCAAGGCTAAAAAATCAACCAAATGCCAGATAAAGCCTAGTGGTTTCAAAGTAGGAAAATCTCCGTTTTTTTTTAACCTGATGCTCTTTTTTCGTTTACTACATGCTCTCTATATGCAGCAGTCTTTCCATTCAATCTATATTTACATTTATATATTTGGCAGCCATTCTTTTCCCAAAATGGCTTTCAAGTGAGGTACTGTACAAACCAATCTAAGCACAGAGTGGAATTTCATATTAAAAAAACCTTTGAATCCAAATGTTTAGTACACACTGTTCTAGTACAGTAGAATACTACTGTAGTTTTTCACTCAGTACATGTTTACTGTCTGTTTTAGGACATAAAATCCCAACCTTATGGTTTATTACGTATAATCTGAACCACTGTCAAATCATTGCAGTGATAATGCACTAATACACACTTATACAGTATGTACAGATTTCAGTGTGTACAGACTTGTATGTACAGATTTAAGTAGTGTATGTCCTTTTGTGAAAGTCTTTTGTTACTGACTGAGAGGCGAGGGGAAAGAGATGGTGTGATGAGGTGAGTAGGAAGAGAAGAGGATACGAGGTGAGAAGGAAGCGAAACAGATGTGAGGTGATTAGGAAGCATGTTGGGAGTGGAAGAAGAAAACAGAATGTCAGGTGAGGAGGAAGAGATTGTGATGTGAGCTGATTAGGAAGAGAAAGGGATGTACAGAATGTGAGCTGATTAGAAAGAGAGGAAGATGTGAGGTGAAGAGGAAGAGGAACTGGTTAACTCAGCAGGCCGAGGGCGGAGCAGGGCCGATTCGGCTCGAGCTACTTGGCCAAACATTTCTGGCAGACATTAGCGGCAGTGGGGCCTTGAAAAGGGAGAGGCAGACCGAGTGTGGGTTCAGCAGTGGGGAGCCCAGTCACACACATAAGAACATAAATACACACACACACACACGCATATTCGCATAGAAACACTTATACCGTTCCAAATTCAGCTGCTGTAATTACCCAATCCAATCACTTTTTCACATTCTTCTTTCTCTCTCTCCCTCACACATGTTGGTCTCATAATTCTTATTAAAAAAAAAACAACAACTTTGTAAACATTTCCCTTATGCAGACAAGTTGCCCAATATACCCCATCAAGATATAAATCATTGCACAACCCTCTTGCCAAGACCCATACAACACACACAGTTGCCTCACACTTCTATTGTTTGGGGTTGAATCATGATCTCCCAAGTCTGTGTGCAGGGACTTTACATGTTCTCCTTGTTCTTGGTACATTCCCCCCGGGGGCAGTACTCTGGTATCTTCCCACAGTCAAAAGACTTGTGTAGGCTGACTGGCATCTGTGCATTGTCTGTAGTGTATGAGGCTATGTGAGTGTGTGCACTTGTGTCCTACAGTGGATTGGCATCCCATCCAGGGTGTACCCCAGCGTGTGCACTGATCTCCCTGAAATGGGCGAAAGACTCAATGTAATTGAGTTACATTTGAATTACAGGTTTATATTAATGGTGTGTTCTAACACCCTACTGTTTCTATAGAAAACTCATACTGTATACAAGGACTTGAACAGCAGACACATCACATAATTTAAGACCAATGACAAACAATGGTGTTTAGCATAGTAAATCATATAATTATTATTATTATTATTTTTTTACAATTATATAATGTTAATGTATAACATTATAATGTTAATGTAACGGTGTCAATGCTTTGTAACAGCCATGATGCTTTGCAAAGTCTCTCAGCATGGAAAAGTCTTTAGGAGAGAAGAGTTTATGCTTTTTGTTTTTTTGGAAAAATGACAAGTTTGGGGTGTTTTTTTTTTTTTTTTTAGTGAAAGAGAGAGAGCGTAAGAGAGACAGCGGCATTGTGGTGAGGGTTTATGTTCCACAATGTCAAATCCAACAATAAACCATTAAAATGCCTAAATTGTTGTTCATAAATGAATTAAACATTGTAATCATTGGCAAATTGCTATGGCACAGGTACAGTAACTCACTCCAGACCTTGTGGTTATACAAAAACAATAACTCTGCTTGATGCACCGCTGCATCACATCAGCATCCATTTCAGATAGCCATATGGTCAGTCATGTGTTATTCCTTCTATATTAAAACAAGTTTACTCTCTCTCTCTTTCTCCTTTCTCCAGGTGAACCTGCGGTAAGGCAAAATGTGCCCAGGTCTCCTCCTGCCTCTGAGAACAGCAGTGCAGCTCACAGTATCGGCAGCACTAAGAGCACACCATGCTCCAGCAGCGGCAATGCATAGCATGTGCTCATACACAAACGCACACACTTACACACACACACACACACTCACACACAGAGCGAGGGCCCGGAAGGTCACCACATAGGGCTCGGATCACATGAATTTTTCAACATCATCAATGCTTTCTGAACTTAAAGAACTGAACACATTTTGTAGAACATCACAGCTTGTAACCTGCTCAATTTTCATCCTAAAATAGTCGGGAATGTGAAAAAGGAGAAGAAACAAAGCCTTGACAAAATATGGATGAAAGATGATAAAATGCTGTTGAGGAACCAGGCATGAAAAACCCCTTACAGCAGCAGGTTTAATTTTTTCCCCAAATACGGTTGGAAACGTCTGTTGATAACAAAGCTTGTTTACTGCATTGGTTTTTATGGTGCGGAAGAAGCTGGAAGATGAGAGAGTTGGATGCTGGGCGTGTGGTTGCACAACGTTTCAGTGCGCCAAAGCAAACATGATTTCGATTCGTGCAAGATTTCAGCCAATTCGTAATTAATACAATGCCTGTCTGGTTTCAGAGCAATAATAATTCCAAAGGGAAAAAACAGACTGCATATTTGACACAAACTATTGCATTTTATCCGTTGACTAGACATTTATAATTCATGTTCCAGTGGAAAAAGCTTTCAAGAAAGTTTTTGTTTTTTAATTTTATGTTCCACAGGTGTATTTTTTTCTGCAGGACTTGTTAGAACTACCATAAAAGCATCACAGCCAAACCAGCACTTAATCTAATAATATATATATTATGAGATATTTGACTGCAGACATCAAATACATATATGCACTTATATATTACAAGTATGGTCGTGTTATAATATAAGTGCATTAACCTAGCAAAAGATATACTAGATCAAAGGATTAAAACTACAACCAGCAATGAAATTGTGTTTCCATGTGGAACAGGTTTTTACATGACATATACATGGCATGATTTTTAGGGATACTGTTGGGGTTAGTATTGGGATTAGTAGTCAGGGTTAGAATTGGGGAGATTAGTTGGGAAATTATCACTCTGTAGTGAAGAACCTCTTCAGTTGCATTTTCTGAGCCATCTTTAAAATGAAATGATTATAGTTTTTAAAACACAACCTGTAGGTTGTTCCAACAGTTTAAATATAAGCATTAATTTTATTATTTAGCATCTTAATTTAAACTGGTCACTATGAACCTGATATAGTATTATTCATTTAAAAATCATTATACCTATTATATTGTTTTTTTTAAAACTAATTACTATTATATAATTGGTCATGGTTTTTCTTTTCTTTTTTGTCTCTTTACAATACTGAATATTGGTTATTGCATGTTATTGGTTGAGACTAAGCCAACATTATACCAATAACTTGCCAATAATAGAAAAAAAAATCTTATTACAGTATATGGGTTCTACAATTTTGTGATATTATTTTTGAAATAGAAAAACGTAACACTATTGGTGTAAATGTTTTTTTTTTTAATCAGATAGTACACTTTATATATGGATCTATTGTAAAAAAAAAAAAAAAAAAAAAAAGCAAATACATATATATATATATATATAAATATATTTTTGTATATAAAATTTTGATAAATAATTTTACAATTAAAAGGATATTAGCCCAAAATATTTTCCTTAAGCTGTTAAAATTTTAAGCCAAGCTTATCACTTATTTTAATGTTTTTATTTTTATTTTTAATACGAATAGTATAAAGATATACAGTGCCTATATAAGAAATCATTTGAAAAAAAATATATTTATTGATATATGTGCAACAAATATATAATGATTTGGCTTAAACAGTAGAGCAGTTTTCCAGATATTTGGAAACAGTTATATGTAATCATGAAATATTTTGGAGCATCTTTGAGAAAAAGCTTTATGTACTGTAGATATGAGGAGGAGCTACAGGAATAAGGAGAAGCAGCAGCTTAGAGTTTGAGATTGGGCTGAATCTATTACAGACCCTATCTGACCACTTTTATGTATTATTTGTGTACAGCATGCAATGTACATTTAATGTATAAAAAGATGTAACTATAATAATTATCAAAGTGATTCCATCAGAAAGGTTTCCCCAGTGTTGAATTGGAAGTGTTTATTTATGTACGCTATGCAGCCAAAAGTTTGTGTGTGACAAACAAAGAGGTCAAGCTGACCATCACACTCGTACATGTTTTTTGAACATCTCAGTCCTCCTTTATTTTTGTAATATACTTTATTATTCTGGAAAGGCTTTCCACTAGATGTTGGAGCATGGCTGTGGAGATTTGTGCACAAGAGCATTAGTGAGGTCAGGCATTGAGGACCGGCTTCCAGTTTATCCCAAACGTGTTTATTGTAGTGGTGGTCAGGGCTCTGTGCAGGACACAGTTCTTCCTGGCAAACCATGTCTCTGTAGAGCTCGCTTTGTGCACAGGAGCATTGTCATGCCGTGAAAGGTTTGGGCCTCTTAGTTCCAGTGAAGGGAAAGTGTAATCCTGAAACTTACAAGGCCATTCTAGACAATGTGTATTTCCAGCATTGTAGCAATACAATGTTTGGGGAAGTACCACATATGTACACGTATGACTGTGATAGTCACCAACTTTTGGCTGTGTAGTGTAGTTGAACACCGTAGTTAGAGAAAAAATATTGCTCAGTGATACTGTATCTGCTTGACAACTCTAGAGCAACCTAGAGTAGACCTAGAGCAACACTTTGGCCAAAAGGAAATTTGACAATCTTTTTTTTTTTTTACCTTGCATGAAGAAATTTTCAATGACATTAGGTTTCTGCACCATTAATCTACTAATCTGCCACATGTAAATAATCTATTTTTGAAAAAGCACTAGGTAAAAAGATTTTAAACTAACATTCCAACTAACATCTCATTATTGTATTACCATTGTCGTTATTGTATATTTCTTTTGCATTTCCATACAGGCCTTGTTTTATATGTGTTTTGCTAGGTGTCCGTGCAAAGTGTAGCCAAAGCGATTCCCACCGTCACAAACAAAGATGAATGTTGCCATTTTTAAACATGACTTAATGTCAGATCACATACTGGTGAAATGATGTGACTAAAGAGGGGAGCTGGTTTGGCTTGGTTTGCTTTGTACACAGCGCTTAGCATGTGAAGCTTCATAAACTCTGTGCATCTCATGGGTCACTTGCTGCAGAATTTGTAGAATGTATTTTATTTTAAAGCTTTGATGTGCGTGTAAACTTGTATAGATGTCTTTAAAACAGAGCAAACAGAGTATGAATATAGATATAGATAAATATGTATGTGTATAAAGATATATTTTTAAGAAAAATTAAAACCTAGAGCCAAGCTATGATTTTAATCATAAACTGTGAATTTTCTTTTCTTTTTTAGCTTATTTTTGTAGATATGGATATGGGACAATCCAAAATAACACTGAGTTGCCAGTTTATTACATCCACCTACCTGCTGTGCTGAAAATAATAAAGTATTCAAATTATATCTGCTCAGTGATGGGCCTGAAGTGGTGTGTTTAAGGTGGTAGGCAGGATAGATGGAGGCTGACACAATATACATAGCATTATACGTACATAAGAGATTAGACTATAGCTCATAATTGCTTTCATAACATGCGGCTGGGTAGTAGATAGATCTGATAAGCTGGAAACTCTGTGTCAGTCTTTATTTTTGTTTCTTTTATGTAGCAATTTGGTGGTTTACATATAAAATATATGTTTAATATATGTAATGTTTATATGCACACACACAGATCATCCATAACATTGATACAAAGTCCGGTCTGTCTGGGCCAATCCTGCAGAAAAGCCAAGGCAGCACAAATTGATGAGAAAAAAGTTGTTGTTGGCAGAAAAGTATCACTCACTGCATCACAGCTTGCTGTGTATGGGGCTTAGCAGGCAAAGAGTTCAAAGTTGATGATCTGGCCTCTAGATTCCCCAGATCTAAATCTGATCAAACATCCATGGAATGTGTTGGACAAACAAGCCTGATCCATGAATGCCCCACCATGCAACTAAGCTGCATTTAATATTATGGCTAATTGGTGTGTGTGTGTTTGCGTGCCTTTTTTTTTACATCATACAATCATATGCTTTCATGCAAATGCTATACGTATGTGTTGTATGTGAGTATGCATATGTGAATGATTTTGCCACGGCTAAAACTATAGAGATTATTTTGTCTTAAAATATTTTAATTGCGTTAATTGAGTATCATTAAGAGCTATTAACCAAACTCACTTAATTAAATCAAGCAAAGAAGCAAACAAACACCAGTTACCCTATTTACCCCAATGCAGGGTTGGGTACAATCCTGTGGTTTTCTGAGTGAGTTAGAGTGGGCAAGAGTTCAAGGATATTTTCTCAAATTCCAGTAACACTGAAGGTGTATGCCTTCTTCGAAGACTTTCTCATTCATGAAAAATGTACCAAATGTCAAAACCATTTTATAAGCAAAACCACTTCTGCAAAATGTATAAACAAAAAAACCTCAACTATAAGAATAAAAGGATAACAAATGAGATTTTTTTTCCATCTTAGAAATAAAATTGAGTTTCATTATATTCTAATTGCTCTAACTGTTTTTGTTGTGTCCTTTTAAAAAAAAAAAAATTCTACTCTGCTTGTTTAAGACTGTTGGCATGAAATGTATTCCCAAAACAACTATGCTGTCATGCACATTGCGGAATTGGAAATTATTAAACGACATATTCCACTGTAGTCAAATTAAAAGCACACATTCCTAGAACGGCAGATATGTGTTCATGCTTTGTGTTTTTGTCTGAATGTTTGTTGTACAGTATATCTACCTCATGTTTCTGGTGTGTATGAGTGATTGTCCAGAATGTGTGTGAGTTTGGGTAGCTTCGTGTGCTGTTCTCCATTACATGTGCATTGTAAGAATCACTTAAAGCTGGATTGTTATACCATATATTTAGTACATGTTAATGTGAAGTTAAAAAGAAAAAGAAAAAAACACTCAAAGCCGCTCTGTCGACAAATCAGGTCCGTCTGTTGGCTGTCATTTCTGATCGTATGTGAAGCTTTTCATTTGTCTGTAAATAAACTGTGCTGTAAATATGCATTCTCTTTAAATGTCCTGTATATATATATATGTATAAAAATAAAGCCGTATAATCGTCACCAAATGTGATTGTCCATCTTTGTGGTGATATTATTATTATCATTGTGGTGATATCATCTTTGTGGATGACTTTAGGGAGGCTATTGTGTTTTTTTAAAATCCAGAATGTACAGTATTCTGCTTTAAATAAATCTTCGTTGCAAGTATGGTGTTGCGAGACGTTGTCTCCGAATGACACGCGTTGACATGGTGTTAGCACTGGCTCTGAAAGCGTACAGTTGTCCTCGCCGTTCTAGGGCGAGGTCGTTAAAAGATGTGAGTTGTGTGGACATTAAGCTTTATGAGTAGACATGCACGCACTGTATTTTCTTTGAAGAATTCTAAACCAAGCTTTTATTAAAAGGAAAGTTTGGACAAAAAAAAAGTCTAATCTACACAACATTCCCTTACTGTATATTCCAAATGTAGTTCATCACCCAAGACCCATGTTTGGTCTTGAGGGTTGCACCACACCAGAGGCTAATGTAGCTAAACAGTAAGAGAAGCTGATAGCCGTCGTCCCGGCGTCTGCATCTGCAAGTCATCACACGGTCGCATTAAATCATGACGACTTGTTTATTGTGTGAAATAGGCTTGGTTTTTCTGGCCCAGTGAATACGCTGTTATCAATTAAACTGGACAAACGTATGAAGCTGGCATCGCTTTAATGCTCAGCACGTGCTCAGGTGTGAACTCCACACCAACAACACCTCAAGCTCAGAATCAAACTAAAGACCTGAAACTGTGGAGCTGCTGAGTTACTGTACACGCTAGGAGTGATTCAGATGATAAGTGTCAGTTGAATTTATTTAGCCGATTGCACAATTGCTGAACTGATCTTCCTGTCCTTCCTGTATGGAAAAACTGCAGACATCAAATAAGTTTCAGCCAACTGGCTAGATTGATCTAAATCAGGTCAGTTTTGGCCTTGAAGCAGGTCATATTTCCGTCATGTGTCTTTGAAAGAGAAGAGAGCAATGAAAAGGAAAAAAATAGGAAGTGTCTGAGGGAGAGCTGGACACGTCTCCTGCTGACTTCATCTCCAATTTTGAGCTTAGCAACAAACATCTTGGGGCAGATCTGAATGATATCACCTCCACCAGACCCCAGAAGGGCTGTTAACCTCAGCAGCTCACGTCACTGGCTCTCAGATTTGCTTCACTTAAGAGTACAGTATGTGCCAGTGGAACAGTCTTACTAGAATTCCGTTTGTTGTGTATTGTATTCTTTCCAATGACTTTTCTTGCTTCCAGTAAAAAAAAAAGGCCAGAAGATTCGATCACAGAGGAATAAACGTGCAGTGTTTCAAATGATTGTTATTCCTTTGCACGGTCATTGTTTAGGATGAGTGACGACATGAGGAATCCTGGCCATTAAAGCTCCAAACTGGCAGGTCTGAAGTGTTGCGCAAGTTTAACATTAACACGGGGTCTCTAGTGCATTACTGCTTTTGGTTTTAGTAAGTTACAGTAAAGAGCCAGCATATTCCACAATACTGATTTACTTACTCTGTGCTTATTTGTGTAGTTGGACATTGTAGGAAAATGGTTTGAGATGATTTTTGATTGCTCATGGGACGAAAATGAAATTTCACAATTTCCCCCCTACCACATGTAGTCATTCAGCCAATACTTTTGTTTATTTCTTTAGTTAAGCACTGAAGCTTCAAGATCAGTGTAGCTAGCATGGAAACAAGAAAGCTTCTATAGCTACGTACCATTTTATCAATGTAAATTTCATACAATGCTTATTTTATACTGAAATTTTCGTTTGTAATAGTACAAAGGAAGTTATGTTTTAGGCAAGTTCAACATTTTTATTTTACTTTTGACTACATTGCTTCTATCTTGTTTATTCCAGTGTCTGTGGTTCAGGATGGAGATCCTTTTTTTAAACCTCTGGATGTACTTGAACACCTTATACTATCTGTAGCTCGTTTAGACAATCTAAACCATAGACAATCTGTGACACTTTATAACACCTTCATATCTAGGTGGGTCAATAGAGATGATCAAAGAAGGAAAGAGAAAATAATTGAAGGAAGGAAGAAGAAAAAATTGAAGAGAGGGAAGAGAATAGAATGAAAGAAAATGGATAAAAAAAAAGAAAAGAATGACGAGGTGAAAGAAGGTAGAAGGGAGTTTGAAAGATGATGTGATGCTCCAGATTGGGTTAAAACAACTCAGATTATGCATTTTTAAAATCGAAAAATATAGATATACTTTAAAGAACCGATTATAACAAGCACAATTATATATCATTCAAATATATTCAGTGATACTGTATGTCAGTTTACATTCACTAACTAAATGTCTAAAGGCCAGTTCCTACGAATGAATGAAACCTGATGAGCCTTGAGTTATGGTACAGTAAGACTGTGGCTTATACCTGGGTGTGTCAGCTTGCTGACATGGACCAGGACAAAATTTTTGGACATGCTCAAAAAAATACAATAAATACATAAACACTTAAGGCTTATAGTTCTGCCATAATCAGTAAAGTACCCAGTGTTAATTTACTACTAATATCTGGGTTGGTGGATTTTGCTATGTACTGTAGGGTCACTGTCTGATTCCCTAAGTCAATTCTTGCAGTATTCCTGGTTGACTTAAATTAATTACCGATCATATCAGCTCCTCTGATGTTGTCTTAATTGATACTGAAATTCTTTTAGCTAACACAAACTGCCCTCCTCCAACACTTGAGCTGCTACAGTATTGTTTTCAAGCAATAAAAAGCTGTGCTATGGGGAGGCAGAACTCCAACAACCATATTCACCACTGACTCCTCTGAGCTCTCTCTCCGAACTGTTATACAAAGCTATGCAAAAGTCTTGATCCACCCAGCGTTCTTTCATAGTAAATAATAATTCTGTAAAAATTATTATAAAATTATGTACATTACATTAAAGAAATTTGAACAAATGTTTCATTGTGAAAGAATGCGAAGTGCCTAAAGATACAATTTAGAAATGGGTTGTTTATGTAACGACCTAAGCAGCAACCTCATTTTCCCTCTTATCTGTTCCAACCAGTCAGCATTCAGCATCACCAGTATACTAATCAATGGTCTGATCAA
>JAQMYG010000036.1:13760652-13771842 GCA_030014215.1 Clariallabes teugelsi | reverse complement strand
ATATATATAAAACTATATATTGGAAGCAAAATATGAAGACCTGTGCACAGTGTATGAAGCAGTATGGTCCAGTGTACACACTTACCTAAAGATGAGACTAGCTAAAACACTAGTGTCCTAGTGTCCAATCCATCCTGAATTGTCATTATTCAGTGTTGATTAATTACCTACCACAATCAGAAAAATATGTCCCTCTCTGTATGCGTAACTGTGTACTTCCTGATACGTAAGCAATCCGGAAAAATATTAGAAACATATGCTAACTGTATTTTACTTAGCTAGTAGCTGTCCAGGAGCTGTAACCGGCTTTGGTGCTCATTGCTTAGTTATAACATGATAAACTATTATTTTATTATTACTTTCCCAGGATTCTTCAGAGCTAGTGAGGTGTTAATACTGTATATTACTATTCATTCATTAATATTTAATCTATGGACAGTTATCCGAGATAGTAAATTATTTAAAGCCAAATTGTTTAAAGGAAACAAAAGAAATAAAATGTAAAGGAAAAATAGAGCTACAGTTTTTAATTATTAGAACAGCTATTAATTATAGACCGAAATGAAAAGCTTTTTTCTTGTTGCTTTTCAGAGAACTCCACCCATGTGCCACACAAGCTCAGCAGCAACCCTGTTACCATGAAAACAAAACTATGAGTCCTAAATGAGAACCAAATGCTGCACAACCAACATCCAGCAAATGAGCAAAAGCAGCTAATAATATTCATGTGCGCATTTAAAAGGGATAAAACAGACACAGATGACTCTGGAGACGATGCAACACTGAGATGTTAACAACTACACAACTACACAATCACAGCATTCATTTACTGTACTATATATCTTACAGCATTTGTATTTTATATATATATTGGTTATACTTAATATGAAAAAAATATGGACACAGATGACCGAAACTTACAGCCAAGTACAGAGATGTGAGTTAAGTACTGTAGTAGAGGCTGGGAAATCTAGGAGATTGTACAGTGACAGATCAAACAACATGTTGGAAGATGGATGATCTGCGCTCTCAGTAGGAAAGGGACGTGTGGGTCTTAATCATTTGGCCCCTTCAACAAAGTAAGTGCACTTATCTTTCTAACTATTGCAGACCAAACACTCCTTCCAAGAGTGTGTGGGGAAGCTGCTATTCTCATCTCTTCTGTTTGGATCTTTGGAGAGGGTCATTATCAAGTCTGGAAGCTTTGTTTAGGCTGACAGTCTAATAATCAGCATCAAAACATACAAGTCACAAATCTGATGGTTCTCAAACTGTAACGCCTTTTTTGGTGAAAAGCTAAAAACGGCCCCTGAAACGGCCCTGCAAAAAAACTGGATTTGGACAGTTGCATTAAATATGTGTTTGTAGACTAAATACACAGTTTTTCGTGGCTAAAGAACAACAAACAGTTATCACACATTCCATCATAGATTACAAGTCTAGTGCAGCCAGGCAGTTCCAGGTGGGTAGAGGAAAAATACTTAATAAAATAAATGTGTTTGCTGTACACTTACAGTACTGTATACTGATGTGTGACATGCTTGTGTACTGTACTGTATGTTAAATGTGTGCAGACAGTGTTAAGCACATACATTTGTTAATTAATCGTTTAAGGTATGAACCAGCATCAACCAGCATTATGCAGAAATGAAAAGGCCTTTAAATTCGTTCCGTTGGAGATAATTAAAGTATAATGTTGGACAATGATATTTTATCATAAGAAATTATATCTAACAGGCTTTGTCTTCCACAAGCTGTCACATTGATACCTCCAAACTCCCTCAGGGTATCTAGCTAGTGATTCTAAAAGGTTAATCCTGTTTCTTAGCATAACAGCTGGTAGATAATAAAATTGATTAAGCAAGCTCAAATGCATGTTGAGACGACCCTATTAACTTTGATGGACATCATTACGGAGTAATTACTGCACAAAACCTCATCTGAAATGTACGACAGGCATTCGAGTCAAACCTTGAACTTGAAAATGAAATTTCTCATAAATGAAAATTGACTGACATTTACAGAAGATTTTAAGCGCAATACGATGATACTTTTAGCTGCAGAAAAACATTTAAATTGTGCAAAGATTTTAAATGAGGCCATGACGGTCCTGACCAAGGTTGCTCAGAGCCCACTTCAGTGGCTCCTGTGAACATTCAGCAAGTGGAATGCCTGATCCTTGAAAAATGACGGATAACTTGTCACCAGCTTGCGGAAGGGACGCACTTGTCCGTGAGAACTGTACACACAATCATTCACCAACACCACTTACACATTACAGGAACTTGGCTGAGAGTTCTTGCCACATCCCCTTAACAGTCCCGACCAAGTGATTTCCACATGTTTGAGCCATTAAAGGAGTTCCTGGGAGGCCAGCATTTTAGGGTTTACGCATATGTGCACATTTAACTGCACATGTGTTTTCTGTTATTCTGCACAATCAGCTGTGCTGTAAATGTCTGATAATAGCTTATCTATCTACTGTATCTATCTACTGTGTCTATCTATTTATCTATCTATCTATCTATCTATCTATCCTTCTTAAAGCTCGATATGTATTGCACTGTGCATAAGATTCTTCTACAGATGTGTTTATCTCATTTCTAGCTGTAACAAATCAAAAATATGCTTTATCAATCACTCTTCAAGCTGAAAATGTAATGAGTTTTGACACCGGTTTTGTCCAGTTTTCTGTTTTGAGCTTTTGTAATATAATTTTTTTCTGGAAAGCGTTAAACATTTATGGCCTCTTTTGAGAATCATCCAAGACATGTACTTATTATGACTGAAAAATCCACTGCCAGCCTGACAGTCTTTGCCAGAGACACATGCCAGATGTTCCAAGAAGACCAAACCTTCATTATGGTTTGTTATTCAGTGTTGAACCTCAGTTGCGTGTCTGGACTTCTGGATCCATTTGAACAACATTTCCCCATCCCCTGCTTTCCCCATCAGGCCCTAAACACTACCAGATGCTGTACCCACCTCCACCAGTGCCATCACACACACACACACACGCATACACACACACACACACACACACACACACACACACACACACACACACACACACACACACACACAAGCTGGCGAATTCAGCAGGCTGTCAAGTTAATCAGTTAAAAGTGAAAGCAGATCAGATAGTTAAAGCACAGAGGTGTATGCTGACTGCCAGAACTCTGTTAAGGCATGCTGAACTCACACAACATTTAAAGGAATTTCACTAAATTGTACTGTGATTCGCTTGGTTTCATCTTATTAAAATGATATGTAATGCTATGAGCACTAACCACATAAGTCAGTTTCAATCTTTAACCAATCATGACTTTATGAAACATGTTTTTTAAATAGTTTTTTTTTTTAAAGAGGACAGACTTACATGTACATATACAAGTACATATTTTTTGAACATATTATTAAGTGTGTACAGTAAGTACATTAAGTGCATACATTATGCCATGTACAATATTTGTAATTATTCTGATAAATATATCAAATCACAACGATATAATTATTGTAAATTGTATAATAAATGTAGTCTCTTTGATAGTACACTAAGCATTGATCAGTACACTTGAAATAATATTTTATCGAATTATCAAATGTAAGCTATTAAAAACATGTGACCAATCTAAGAGTATGAGTATGCCTTCACTGGGATACATGAAGTGTCTTTTAGAGTCAGGAGACAACGCACAGATCTACCGACATCAGTACCACTTCTTTTTATTCAAGTTTATGATGGAGAAAATAATCATTAAAACAAACAAACAAACAAACAAATAAACTGTTTTCCAAGCATAATATATATTGGATTAAAAAATGCTCACATAAAGGTGAAGTTACAGTTATATCAGTATATATAATACTGTATATTAAGAATATACTTTATACAATCCACAACTGAATTCTTACTGGAACGCTGGGCTGTAAGCAGAAACACACCCTGTATGAAATGCCAGTTTATTACAGCATACACATTTAAGCCTTGATTCACAGCTCACCACTTTACTGACATGTTTTTGCGAGGTAAAAGGAAATGAGAGGAAACCTATGTGGAGGCAAAGAAAACATGCATAAATAAACACAGACAGCAACCCAAGTGAACCAGGACCTTCTGTAGAATCTGGAAGGCAACGATATTTCCTGCCCTTAATTTAGTCATAACCAACTCCTACTTGTTACTTTTGGTGAGCTGCTTATGCAACATGACAGCCTGGCTGAATGTGTTTAAAAGCACTCAATGCCCTGTTCATTATGTACATGTCATTACATGTCATGTACATAACTCAGCCATTATGTACAGATGCCAGGCATTGGTACAGTAGCTGTGGAACTGTTAGGATGAACAATATGAAAAAACAGTCTCTTCCTGATAAAATGGGTTTTCTTGCAGTCTACCTCTGACCAATCATGGGTGCCTGTAAGCTTAAGTGTGTTATGTTCCCTTGTGTTGCCTTGTACTATATGAGCAGTAGCAAAAAAGATGGGGCTTGCTGGCTTTGTAGGTTGGTCTACACTATCCCTACTTTTTAGATGTCATATGATGCATGAGCTGGCTGATGGGTGGGAGACAAATAGAGATAGAAAAACTATAGTTGCCATACCCTTTTGCCTAGCACATTTCTTCACTTGAGAAGAACAAATATGCAATTATGTGTGAGCATGGTGTGATGCTTACATTTAGAAGGCAGGATATTGTCTCTTCTTTCTTTTTCTTTCTTTCTGTCTGTCTGTTTTTGGAAAGAAGAGACCATTTTCTGCCCTCTGAACAGCTAATAGTTGAAATATTTTCTTTTCTTGTCATATCCCTTTTTTATACGATATCATGGACAGACACTGAGATGAAATGCAAATGCAGCAAAAAGTATTTAATAAGAGCTGACACAGGCAAACAAATCCAAACCATGAAGCAAAATAAAATCTTGATTAAAACTAGAATGTCAGTATGAAGAATGCAAGGCTCAGACAAGTTCAGACAACTGTATAGTGAGCATTACTTCACAAAGATGTGTGTCAAGAGTGTGCTTAAATACTGTAGGGTGTAGTGTTGATTGGGGACTGAGGTTTGGGAAATCAGAGCTTGGGTGACATGACCTTCAATTGTTGTGCTGGGTGTTAAAGTCCAAAGTACCCATGTTTGTAGACAGTGGTACAGTATGTGATGGGATATGGGGTTCTGAGCAGATTCTGTTGATGTCATGACAGTATATGACTTTTTGTGTGGGCTCTTTTAAGCTCTGGTAGTCATTTCTGTATTAACAGATGAAAGATATGGCAAGGAGGTTTGAAAGTTTGCACAAAATGTGATGGCCTAATCCTTTTGCATGGCTTATGACTTTAACCTTTTTTTTCTAGAAGGAGTGTATCCCATGGTCAGACCACTCAAGGTGGAGCTGGGTCAGTTATTCTATATGTTTGCATTACCTCCTGAGGGAACAGGGGCCGCACAGAGTTCAAAGCTAAAAATGTGAGAAATGTGTTGGGGGGAACATACTCGCTGTGTGTGCGACCTCTGGGCCAGTAGAGCATGGCGTTTGATTGATGCTCAGCATGGAGAAGAAGAGAAAGCTTTGTCACTACCCTGCCGGCCTCATCGAGGGAGGTTTTCCCAAGCCTCAGTGTCTGGATTTCACGTTTTCCTGCTGAGGACTTTTCTCTCCCTTCAACAAACATCAAACAGATACCATTGCACAAGACTACAGTATACTTGCTTCCAGGAACAAAGTTGTGCACATCTTTTACTGGAAGACCATGAGGTGTATTCACACATGAGTGGACACAACTTGGTTAAAAGTGACAGGGGTGCTGTAAAGGGGGTGGGTGAGGATGATTCCAAGAGGCCCTTAGTGACTAGGGGCCCTCAAAATTCTTTGGAAAATAAAAATGCTTGGCTGCATCAAGGTTGGTTGGGGACCCAGTACATTAGATTTTCAACAGGCCAAGAATCTCTAGTGGCACGTTTAGATAGTGCTAAGGAAACAAGCTCCTTTCATCCTTCTTTTAGCCATTTATCCAGACTTAAAAATAAAGGTCTTCATGTGATATGAATGGTTATGAATGTGAATTTTAAATCATTTATTTTAGAAGTAGGATCACAGAATGTGTGGCCTTAAACAAGGAATGGAAACCCAAGTCAACCTTTATATAACAACTACAGTAGATGTGCCCGTGACTTTGTTCGTGTGGAATTTAATAGCATACTCATAAGCGCGTTTTAAAAAATGTACAACACCATTTGTTGAATTTTAAAATTAACTAAATGTTACCGTGAAGTGCGCAGAATGAAGGCCTGAGATTGCATTTATTGCATTTTTTATGACATAAGGGCATTTTCCATTTAAATTTCAAATTAGCATATACAGTATTCTCTCCTCGTGGGCCGATTGCAATAAAACAAAGTCTATATATTACATCAAGATCGGCCAAATACACCTTTTAAAATTCATTCAGTAGTTTTTACGTGATGCGCGCACAAACACAAAAATTCCAAAAAGCATCTTAATGTGTTCTATTATCTGACGTCCCCCAAAATAATTTTTTTGCAAATATCTTTAATGTACCAAAGTTTTATTATATGTATAGATATTCTTTTAGATGATCAAATCATTAGGAAGTAGCTGGGACAAATTTGAATGTTTTTAAACATTAAACTGAATATTATGTTTCAGTTGATTATATTATGTGTCTTCATTTTATGTGTTGCAGGAATTTGAGAGACACTTTTTTTTTTTAGTAAAATTTTGAAATAAATAGTAAAATTAACCCTAGTTATAGCCCTTGTAAGTTTATAATTTACTCACTCACTTTCAGGAACCACTTTATTCTAGTCTGAGTAGTAGTAGATGTAGAGTCTGGATCCAGGGAACACTGGGTATGAGGCAGGAATACACCCCAGATGTTTTCTTTGTACATCCCAGATGTTAACAGGGAACACTGGGTTTGAGATAGCAATACACCCCAGAAGGGCCACCATTTCACTCAATGCCAGCATTCAAATTCTCAACATAATAAAGAGAACACATACAGTATACAGTATACTGTAAACCTCACACAGACAGTAACTCAAGCTAAGATTCAAATCAGGGTACCTTTAGCTGTGAGGCAGAAATGCTACCTGCTTTGCCACCACATCACCCTATCTTTGTAACTTTGTATATGATTGACATTTTGCAACCCAGTTGTTTAGTTTGCAAATGAAATGCCTACCTAGTGTCTAATTTCTTTCTATTTTTAAGCTAACACTTAACATTGCTCACTCGAAACCAACAGACTATTAAGTGATATTTTAAGACAAATGCATCAGTTACCTGTGGTGGCCTTGTGTTGCAGCCTTGCAGGGCATTCCATTTTATAGTTCAGTTCATATTGTCTTCGTGCACGGTGCTTGGCTAAGGAATGCTGCAGGGATAGATTCTTTCCTCCTGTCCGGGATAAAGTGGTTATGCAATATGAATATAGAATACTTGGCCAAATTCTGCACTATAGCAATAAATCATCACAACCAAATGCCAGCAAAAGCTCTGAATATGTTCTAATTCCCTAAACCAGTCATGCTGTATTGTATATATGTATTACACTTAGAGTTTGATGTTGTAGTGTTTACTGAGGTAATACTGGTTTAGCAGGTAGTTAACACATATTAAATCTGTCTCTGTATATAATAATCACTCTGGTACTTTGATGATGGGAGCATCAGGATCTCTCGCTCTTGGTGGCTCTGTCATAGTGTTTTGCATTAATCATTATCTTCAGCTCTTAAATCTGATTTAATGTTCACTCACACTTTATTAGCCCATAATGCTTGGCTTTGTACAGGCCAAATAAAAAATACAAGAGCCTGTCATCTTTTTATGATGAAACACCCACTGCAATTGACTGACTGAAAGCTGGTATGTAGGTGTGTGTGGGACTTAACACTGTTTGGAGTAGAAGGTAGTAAGGGCACAAGGAGGTAATGAACTAGCTCATGTTGGCGTAATGGCTGGATTCCTCACAGCCGTTACCTTAAAGCCTCTCAGAGGAGTAATCTTCTCTCTCCTCTGATGTCAATAACAGAAGTTCAGGCTCTGTGTTCAGTCTGTGGAGTGCCTTATACAAAGTTAATGTCTACACTTTCTACTTAAGCCGAGCTAGAGAGAGACACTTAAATGGAGCTAGAGGGAGAGAGAGAATCTTCTTAGTGTTTCATTTCTTGCAGTCGAAAAGAAAAAATGTCCTTGGGTTCAAATGAGAGAACATATACAGTATTGTGTTTAAAACTTCTATTAGCAATCTAGTAATTCAAAGTAGAAGTATGGAGGTAATTCCACTGAGGCATTAAAGTCAGAAACTAGCCAAATTAAAACTGTTATATTTAAATATTCAAGAGTAAAAAGTAAACAATCATCTAAATTATCATAACTGACCCAACATTCGTCAAGGATAAAAGGAATCGATCAAAGAAACCTAGAATATGGATTTCTTTTTAACTAATAACCTTTTTGAAATAAATGATAAGGGACATTAGCAAAAAAAAACTAATTTCAATTATCTATCTAATTTTACAAGCTATTTTGTAAAACCTGACTAGCAATCTAATGTAAAATGACAACAGTCGCAACACCATCATTACTTGTGCAAATAATTACACAAATAAGTTAACTAACATTTAGCTAACGTGCAAAAATACCCACCCAACTTATTTCAGTAGCTACATTTCAAAATCACCTCTTATATTGGATGGTAAATTTTAAGAGCCAATATTTAATATTTGTGTAATATGTGTAAGTCAATTGATGGAAAGAACTATCTCATATTTGGATTGGTATTATTGGATGTTTGGTATTATTAGGTGTTATTGTACCTAAAAATAAACACTTTATGCATAATCTAGATACAGTAGCTATTTCAAGAGGATAACTTGTATCATAGAGGGTCATGAGGGGACATGGAAGCAGGGACTGGGCCAGTCAACATACAGAACAGGAGAGATTCTAACTGGAAGGGTACCATTATTTTAATTAATTGATGAATTGATCAGCCAAGTCTAGGACTGTCTTCGTGGTAAAGTGGAACCGTCCCAGGTCACCACATGCATCCCAAGCAGACCACAAGGGCCTCCATGCGAGGAGATCTCCAACTACAGTAGGAGTGGGGCATCAGGATGAGTCAAACAGTTCCAGAGGGCAGAGAAGGTCTGGATCACCGGCAACCCAGGAGCAGCTGGAGATAGATAGAGAGAGAAGAGAAGAGAAGAGAAGAGAAGAGAAGAGAAGAGATAACAGTTACAGTAGGTATGGTCACAGTCACATAATGTATTAAGTGTATTTATATTTAGTGCACAGTGCAAGCGGGGACTCTGGCAGGACTAACTAGGACTGCAGAGAGCCAGAAGGAAACAGACATAAGGGCACACTGGGATGTAAAGCAACCAGTCACTTCACCGTCAACAAACTTGAGTCAATGAGAGTGGTGGTGACAGAATCTAAACATACTGTACCAGTTCACGATGATAGAGTACTCTACTGTATGCCCATGCGTCAACCAGATCTGCTCCTTTATCTACTGCAATTCTATTCAATAAAAGGTTTGGCTAAATGAATAAGTTTTTAGACTAGATTGAAACATTGAGACTGAGTCTTGAAAATTAATTGGAAGAATATTCCAAAACTTTGGAGCTTTATAAGAAAAGCTCTGCCCGCCACATCTTTTAGTTGTCAATATTAGTATTTTATGATCAATGCGAAATCTATGAATAAGACGGGGGTGATGTGCTCATATCTTCTGGTTCCAGTGAGGACTCTCGCTGCTGCATTCAGGACCGGAGCTTGTTTATACATATAGTTGAACATCCAGACAGAACTGCACAATAATCCAACCTATAGGTACTAGAAGCAGGAACATTTTTTCTGCATCGTGTAGTGACAATTTATACTGTATATTACAGATTAGTTGGTACATCTGACAAGATGTCTGGAGATCACATGCTGGAAGACATACGCTATTTGGCCAAAAGTATGTGGACACTTGATTATCACATACATATGGTTTTTCCTCAAACTGCTGCCAGAAAGTTGAAAGTATACAATTGCATGCAAACCTATTCCAGAATGATAGTGCTTCTGTACACAATGCAAGGTCCATGGTGACATGGCTTGCCAAGGGTGTGGAGGAACTTGAGTGGCTTGCACAAAACCCTGACCACAACCCCACTGAACATCTTTGCAATAAATTGGAATATCAGTGGCGGCACGGTGGCTTAGTGGTAGTCGACTCCACCTCCAGGCCCTGGGTTCGATTACCGGCCCGGTTCGATTTCCACCTCTGTGTGCATGGAGTTTGCATGCTCTTACTGTGATTGGGTGGGTTTCCTCTGGGTACTCTGGTTTCCTCCCACAGTCCAAAGACACCCAGATTAGGCTAATTGGAGTTCCCAAATTGCCCAAAATGTGGGAATAATTGTGTAAGTGTGTGTGCCCTGCGATAGATTGTGAGTGAGTGGGTGAGTGCAATGCCAGTTGAAACCCAGGCCTCCTCACCTGGCATAAGTGCCTGATCCCACTAATGGTCCTGTGGCTCAAGCAATCAATGAGACAAATCAAAGTAGAGTATTTGCATGCACCCACATTTTTAAAGTCTGATTTAATTTCCAGGATGATCATTCCTATCAAATAGTCTGTCTATTGGGATTCTCTGTATTTTAAGTGAGTAATATTTAAAAATTTTAATAAGTGAGTAATAAATCATGAGTGTACCCTAACCGATCCATATCTTAATGTGCACTTTGATATAAATGGGATCCTTCTGGTTAATGCAGGCTGACTGCATTTGTATTTATCTTCATCCATTTTTACCCTAATGAAGATATCACCTGCTGCAATATGACCTTCACTTGGCTTCACCTTCATTTTCCAGTAAAAAACAAAAAATAAATAAATGTGTTATTCATTTACTGCCCCAGACCTCTCTATAAAAATAAGTGCTGCATTTCAAGTGGCTCTTTTGCAAACATGTCTCCTGTGCCTGCAACAAATCATGACCTTGCAGTCTATGATAACATCTTCCTGTAACGTACTGTGGATGTTGGACTGTGGGTTGTGATTTAGGCATAAGCGCAGAGGGGGTTCAGGTGTCACAAAGGAAAGTCTTTAATGTGATAATAACAATAAACAAACAAACAAAGGCAGTTGGCATAAAAACATGGAGCAT
>JAQMYG010000036.1:13747999-13760552 GCA_030014215.1 Clariallabes teugelsi | reverse complement strand
CGCAACCCGCGTCACCTGACCGAGGTGCTTCCTGGGAAACCGAGCCTAACTAAACAAAATAAGACTACAAAATAACTGCCCTCTAGTGGGCAAACCCTCACACTTCCATAACAAATCTTTTACGTTTAATCAAATGACAAATTGCAAATGTACACATAGTCACTCGACATTAGTTATTATAAACATTTTCTGAAATTGTCTAAATTATATGTCAAAGTATTACCGCATAAACCCAAATGAAATCCAGAATAATTCAGAAGGTTTTTTTAGCACGTTTTTGTGGAGTATAACTGAATTATGTTTGTATTCTGTAATCATTTATTCACTAGATAAAAAATAATTCTAGTACTGTGATATGAAAAAAAAAATATATATATTTTAATTTAATAATAAATACAATACTGGTATTATTATTATTATTATTATTATTGTCGTTGTTGTTGTTGTTGTTGTTGTTGTTGTTGTTGTTTTATTATCAGTGATGCTGGCTTGAATTAATAATAGTAGTTTTATTACATATTATTATTATTATTATTATTATTATTATTATTATTATTATTATTATTATTTCTGCCTAATTACAGCTTTTTAGGAATAAATAAATAACAAAAGCAAGATCAACAACAACAAAAAAAGAAGAGGGCAGAGACATGGTAAACTGATTCATCTGATTCATTATTTTAGTTATTCCTGTTCTTCACTTCAGCAGCAATAGTATACTTCAAAGTTCTAATCTCCTGCATCACTGCCTTAGTCCAAGAATTACACATTGCAACACAGTACCAGTAAGCTGCTGTGGTTTCATGCCAGCATTTCTGTAAACATCATTACAATATAAACAAAAGAAAATACACTTTGGTGGAGACTATGAGAGGCAGGAGGCCATGTAAGCATTTATATAGTCAGACAGAGTGGTGTTCTGGAGGATCGATAACGGTCCAGAGACGTTAGTGTGCATGGATTACATAAACAGCTCAGAGAGGCGGCCCAGACATGAAGGTCAGTTTGTGTCTATATCTGCCTTTGTACTGAGACATCTGCTTTCACCGCACTCAAATGTGCCAAAGTCAAGAGGCCTGGAATATTAATGTTCCCCTGGTGATTCTATCACGATCACGATTTTTCACGAGTAAAAAAAAAAAAAATCATATCGGGTTGATTATTCTGTGCATAAACAGACCTGCTGACCCTGGTCATGTGTGTGCCGGGATAGAGGTTTCTCACCGTATATGGCAAGCTAAACAGCAACACACAGGATTATGACCCTGGATCATTTATTTAAAGTGACTGCCTTGTTTACGTTAGTGTCCTTGACAGTTTTATTTTTCTTGCTGCAATATATTAGCAGGATGGGATGGCTGTAGTGGCGCACAGCTGCACTGAATACCAGGTCTCAATCCGAACAATTTATGACACATTATGACACAAGTGTGGGACGACCGAAACTCATCTTATTTATCCTCTTTATATTATCTAAGCCAATTTCCACCTGTTAGCTATGTCTCTCTCACAGCTAGCATACTGTGTAATAATAATAATAATAATAATAATACACATTGGTTCCTGATAACAGCTGTAGTGCCATTAGTTAGTGCGGTTAGTTGAGTGTGTTTGAAGGAAAGTGCTATCTGCCTCATAGCCTCATGATGTCTGCAATCAGAGAGCATCTATCCGAGTCAGAGAGGAGAGGATAGGGAAATATCATCTTTCTTCTTCAAATTTCTTCTTAAAAAACATACTAGTGGGAGTAAGCTTCTTTGCATGACTGAAGATGCTTCTCTCAATTTTCAGACATTTTCCCAATCTTGATCAACTAGACAACTTTATAATTTTAATAAGTTATTATACTGTAAGTTTGCTTTGGACAGTGGCAAAGTATGACTCAAAGGACTATGGTATTTGCAGAAAAAGCCCAAATAATTGTTTCGCAAACTGCCAAGTAATATTTAAAAATTCCAATGTTGATAATAACGCAGTGAATTTATTATTTTAATACTTTTATTTATACTCGAAATCTATTGGGTATGTCCATCAACACCTCCCGCCATTAAACAAACAAACAAACAAACAAACAAACAAACAAACAAACAAACAAACAAACAAACAAATAAATAAATGCATAAATAAATAAAATAAAACCTCAGAAATTTTCAAGATTAATTCTCGTAAGTTCCTCATACTAAAATCTCGAAAGTGGGCATGCCCACTGGCTGCAGTGTTATCTTCCATAATCCCAAACTGTTTAATGTTGGACTAATACAAAAGTTTGTGAAATACTCATGAGGAAATGATGCACTCTATCTAGACAACTGAAAATACCCTACAATAAAAAGGGCAAAATAATCTTTACAGCATATATATATATATTGAGAATTTCCACTTCAGTAAAAAAACGTAAGTTAAACCAAAATAAATTTTAAAAAGTGATATTAGTTTAAACTAATCAATATGTAAATGATTCCCCAATACAAGTGAGTGTACTCACTTGTATTGGGAAAAAAAACAAAAACTTTTACAAAATTCAGCAAACTTTTAGCAAAGTAGAAACTTACCTGCACAGTATACAGAGTACATACTGATTTTGGTATTCTGCAGTACATTTCCTTTTTTGACTGCTGGAGTTGGGTTTGGTAAAGAACAGATAAACACTCCTTAGCAGAGCAGACATACTGATTTTAAGACCAGTAGACATCCCACGACTTCATGTGTCACCTCACCTTTTTAGCTTTGCTTACTTTTTAGCTTGCCCTCTATGCCAGATCTGCAGATGTTCTCCATCAGCCCCAATTAAACCATTAAATAAACAAAAGGAAGCAATTACTGCAAACGATGTAATAATCACCAACACGGCATCATCTGCAGGGACATTTTATCCACCCGAGTTCTCTGACTGTTTATGCTATATATTCATTGGACTAATGCAGCAGCTCATAAGAGGTATGTGATAAACAAAAGTCTATAAGCAATTATGTGTGTAGAAAGACTGATGTTCTCATATGATTACATATGTTCTAATATTAGTAAAGTAATATATTAGACTACCTAATGAGGTGCAAATTTGTTTTATAATGTTATAAACCTAGTGGCATTTTCTCAGTAACACTAATGTGAAGAACGGACATGCATTCCTGGACAGAATGCTCTTGCCAAGATACCTTGTAAGAATTAACTTTCAAAGATATAAGAGCAGAAAATATTTCCCTAAGAATTTTAGAGAAGCTGTGTACCTGCTTTTTGAACCAACATATGCTAGTTAACTTACAGTAAAGTTATGCAAGAAAAGTATTATTATTATTATTATTAGTTGACTAATTTAGCTAATCTTTTCATCTTTTATTTGCATAATCACAACAGCCTTTAAGGAATGTGCATATGTATTATCTTGAGTGGAATTTGTGCACTGTAGGGTAAACTGTGTATTGCACAGACCATGTATTGAAAAACATAACTACAATACAAATAATTTTATCATAATCACAAATTAATAATAATAAAAAAAACTACCAAACTTGTGCCAAGAACATCACTTAGCGTCTTAAACAAACATGGACCCACCAAAGGGTTCAGATTTACATTTCTTATTCCCATGACAACTTACATAGTTTTACCATCAGGTTAGGTTACAGGTTTTGAGTAAGGCTATACTTCGAGATAACTAACTAGATAATAATCTAAATATGTTTTGTGGTTTGTTCTGGTTCTGAGCTCTATTCGCATATACAGTTTGCACACAATTATTATTTAATACAGTATATTGCTGAAGTCACATGACATAATTTTCTCTTTTTTTTCCTTAGGGTGGAAATGTCTGGTGTGATTCTTTAGGAAATGTCACTTTAATATTAGATAACTAGATGCTTTTCTTTAGCAATTTACAAAATGAAATGATGCAAAACTCTAGAATTTGCTCAAAACAATAATAAGCCGTTGCATATCTTTACAAAGAAAAGATTCCAAAACTCATTTATATCTTCTGCCTATGCTTTTTGATGTTCCTGGTATTGACAGATGTTTTGAGTTGTTCAGCATCATCCCCTCTCCTCAGAGTGACCGGGCTGAGTTTACACTCAGATTGCATCCAGAAATCTTTTCAATCTCTCCATTACTTCTGTGCTATTATAGATGACTCTTTGCTTCTTTGCTTCTTCCCTCCCCCAGTGAAGGCTGTGGACAGAGATTGGGAATCTCCTGATTTAGTAGAGCGTCACCTTCCCTATGACTCTGTCACTGTTAGGTTTTTGAAAAGGATCCAAGCACCAATTCTGCAGAACAGTGTCCTCTAATGTTCACTATAGTACCTCCCGGTCCTCAACTGCAGCTTTTGACACCTTTGGATCTCATAACTTCATGTTCTGCAATGCTCCTTAGGTGCTTGTCTCTTTAAACTACTTTTCCAAAAATCTTAGATGCAGTTGGAGTTGCTGCCCAGGCACCCAGGTAGGCCCAGACATCTCCTGAAGTGGTTACTGACTTGCCTCTTAAAGCTCCTGAACTGTTTGAAATTAGTGGTGATCATGAGATTTTGGAAGGCACTTGACCAAACAAGTCTGATGACATGAATGCTGGTGGTTTGGATGGATGTTGTGTCTCTTAGAGGGCTTTCAAATTAGTGTTAGTTAACTTTGTAAGAGTAAAATGGAGCCCGGTACAGACTATGTTAGGTTGCACACAAAAAGTCCTTGATTAATTGCCAGGGAAACACTATCAAAGCAATGATTCATCCGATGCCAACTTGAAGCAGATGTTAACAGGAAGCTCTCATTCTAAAGTTGGTATAATATTCAGTGATGAGGTCTATAAAATCCTGTTCTGACATGGTGTTTTGCCAGTTTGAGCTGCACCAGCTTGAGTGGAATATTGCCAAGGGCGTATACAGTACTAAGTCTAGTCACAGCACTGACAGATACCCATACTCTGCCTGACTTCTCTGATATGTTCATTTCCACTTTTTCATATTCTTAAAAATATAGCAATTTTGGAACAGTTTCTTTCTGGCCTGATTTACTGATTTATTTGTGCATAAGGTGATCTGGTGTTCAGAAGGCAAAGAATAGCTTTTCATCAATGCTCAAAAAGGAGATGATGCAGAATAATGACCAGTTTGGAAGTTTTCTTCTTTGGGGTCTAAACCCCTGCTGCAATTGCCCACTGCTCTGCCACCTTGTCCCCTTCCCAGATGATTCCCCCAAATTCTTGTCCCCGTGTATGTTTACACAGACATAGAAGCAGTTTAGGGCATTTTTTTATTCAACGCACAGTAGTTGAAATGCTGCTAGATCTTGGAGTAGCATTTGCCCTATGGACATATCAAATCACTGCAATGGTATGCTGAGGCGTTGCACTCTCAAGTGTTTATCCAGGTCTCCTGCAACATTGAGCTTTCAATGGTGAACCCTGACTGAATGAAAGTTAACTAATTCTTTCATGAAATTCCATTCAATTGACAAACATTTGTTTTTCTAATCTTGTAAAGCAAAATGTTGTAATTTTCTGGATATCATTGCTATACCTGCCCTCTGGACTGAACTTGGTAAGGCATTAAGTGCTCATAATTTTTACTTTTTCTCCATAACTCTTGATATATTTATTGTCAGCGTGTGTGTGCATGCATATGGCAGTACATTCTCTGTCTGTCTTAGTCTTTTCATGGAGGCGAAACCTGCTAAAGTTCCACCTGCTCCTCTCAAAGGACCCACAGAAAAAACATGTCACCTGGAGAGCACCCAGAGAACTGGTTGTGTCTGGAAAAAGAGATGGCGAGAAAAGTATAGGAAAGTAGTGAGGGATGTAGATAGGAGTGAAATAAGACTGAGGACAGAAGGAAGGAAGGAAAGACAGCATGCGATGCGGGGCAATAAAATACAGTGTGTGTTTGTGTGTGTCTGTGTGTCTGTGTATGTGTGTGTGCCATTGTGTATAGGGACATTTCACTCTTGTGCCAGGAGACAGATGCAACCAGACAGAAGAGGAGGAAGGACAGACATTACGGAACATTTATTGCTGTGTGGGGAAATGGCTCCCTCAGGAGCTTTCACCATCACTCATTCTACACTTAACTGCCTGTCCACTTGCACACACCACAGTCTGGATAACGGTGTGTATGCATGAACTATAAATTAAAGTATTTGCAATGACTAAACGTGTCAGAAGCCGGTCACACATATTTACCTTTGCACAAGTTTGAAAATATAATGGACATTGCACTGTATCTGAATTGCAGGACAGAAGAGCAATATTGATGCATATTCAGAAAATTAAACTCATTCATTCAAATAAGAGTTAATATTTAGTTACAATAAGAATAAGAATATGCACAAGTTTCCAGGATTGTGTAATGGTCTTACTCTAACAATTCTGAGTTGTATAATGTGAGAAATAAAGTTTTGCTGACAGAATCTTCACAGGCAAAGCATCACTGTTCATAGTAGATACAGAATAACCGAGTGACATCATTCTGTATTAAGTGACTAGGTAACAATACTACTCTCTCTTGGCACAACCAGAAAAGAAGTTCCTTATGGACACAATGTAAACATTCCAAAAAAGTGCAGATACGCTGCCTGGCCAAAATAAAGTCCTCTTTTTAGAAGGGTCATGATATTGGGCTGCATCAAGAAAAGAAGCAACACATGAAAACAACTAGAACAGGGTTAAGAATCCTTTAATGCCTTACCTGAAAACCACTAGTTAGTAAGACTATTCAGAAAAAAAGACTTTAATTTGCTAGAGAGCAAAATTGGACTTTAAAGCAATGGAAAAAGGACATGTCATCTGCTGAGTCCAGATTGACCCTACCGCAGAGTGATGGGTGCATCAGGAAGGGCATGACGCGTTGTACAACTGTACAAGCCTCTGGAGGCAGCGTTATGATCTGCTTCAGTTGGTCAGCACTAGGCTCAGAAACGTTACAGTATGTAGCGATTAAATTAAATCAGCTGATGATCTAAATGCACCGAATAACCAGAGCATCACATCTATGGAGTTTTTTTTTGTCCCTGATGGAACAGGCATATTCTAGGACTCAAATTGTGAAGGCGTGGTTCTGGATGGGACACCACATTGTGTGCTGTAATCACAGCTAAAGTTGATTGAATGAAATTTTAAGAGTGTGCATCTTTTTTGGTCAGACAGTGAGTAAAGAAATGTATTTTAACAGCAACACCATGATTTGTAGCGTGACATTTCATGCGGAATTACTTGTATAACAGTTATGTTTATTTGGCTTGAAATTTACGAGATTAACTGATGTTTGCTTTGGGTGTACAGTATGTTGTTTGCGGCAGTTAAAATATCATTAGCTAACCTAACTAAGTTAGCTAATGATATTTTAAGTGCCCCAAGTACTAGCTTATGTTCTGTGTAAATATCACTGTTTAAAAGATATTAAAGCAAGGGAATGTATTTGTACTGTATAAGAAACAAGCATAACTGTGGTAAAAAAAAAGAAAGAAAGTTTTTTGTTTTTGTTTTGACGAAATCAAAATCTAACTTTGATTCTGCTAAATATCTCAAAGGAAATACAAGCCTGTAGGTTTATCCTGTTTAGACTGATTAGGAAATAAAGTATTCCACGGATACTGTATAATGTGTGGAATATCAACAGCATGTACTGTATGTTTGTTGAATTAAAGGACAATGTGATCATAAAGGCAATATTTAGCTCAACAAAATATGTCGTTTTGATTGGACACTTTGCTCAGGATGCATGGATGACATCAAAGAATATTTTTTTTCCTAATGTTAGTTATTAAGCTTTAAAAAAATTTTTTTTTACATACAGACATTTATAGCTAGCTAACAGCTACTAGTTTATTTAAGCTACAATAAGCTTGAAAGCAAACTGACATGTACATTATTTAAGGCATAGGAGTGTGCTAGGTGTAGATGCAAGGGAACAGCATCCAGCCAGGTGACCTGGTAATTTTAGGCAGGCAATGTTCCTTACATTTGAAGACCGTTGCTGGAATTTTGGGAAACCTTTACCACTGATATTCTTTTTATGAATAGTGTTACAGTACAGGAGATGTAAAATATTTGTATGATGTGAGGAAGGCTGCAATGCAGTCATGCTTTAAATGACAAACACAGGGAAACAGCTTTTGTTCAGTGGAAAAAAGAAAACACAGCACTTCTTAGTCCTTCAAAACCATTATTTACAGATGAAGCTGGTTTGGGTGCACTGCCAGTCAGCGGTATATGGATTGGCATGGATTTTTGTGGTTTGTCACAGCCAGAGAGAAACATTGGGTGGATTTGGGCCAGACTGATTTGTGTAAGCTAAAACTCACCAAGCCATGAAAACCTCACCTCTTTGAGTGTAACCTTAAAATCTCTATTCAGAAACATTCAAGCAGACTGACGTTTAGTTTAGGCGGCACAGTGGTGTAGTGGTTAGTATTGTCACCCTTGCATGGAGTTTGCATGTTCTCCCCGAGCTTGGTGGGTTTCCTCCCACAGTCCAAAGACATGCTAATTGGTTAGGCCAATTGGTGTTCCCAAGTTGCTCATATTGTGTTAATGAGCATGTGAGTGTGTATGTTCTGTGATGGATTGGCAGCCTGTCTATGGTGTACCCCGCCTCGCGACCTTAGTCTCCTGGTATAGGTTCCAGGCCCACTGTGATACAGGATAAGCGATATAGGCAATGAATGAGAAATACGTTTATGTATAGTCTTATCATCTGTCTTCCATGGGCAGGGGTAGCTAATTAGAAAGCACTGGATTACTGAGCAAAAAGTTGTGAATTCAAATCTTACCATTCCAATCTGCCACTGCAGGGCCCATCAGCAAGGCCCTTAAACGTTAACTCCCCAGTATAAATGAAATAAATATATATGTAGGGAAAAAAAATCTCCTTTCACTTCTGTCACTTGCTCAGGTTAAGCGTCTACCAAAAGACAGAAATGTAATTATAATGTTCATCCACTGTCCTACAGTGAACCTACAGTATAGTGAACTGATGACCTCTACATAGTATATTAGTAGACTTGTTGCTCTCACTCACAGCAAGCCTAGGACATTGAACAATCACACATGTGACATTTAACAGGTCCCTGGGCGGCTTGTGTCTGTTTTACTGTGTCTGAAGATGATGCACAGGCTCAGGACATTTCAAGGTGAGTGTGTACAGTATATGAGAGTAGAGATATTATTTTCAGTATGTAGGTTTGCTTGTCTAGTTGTCTGCGTATCTCTTTCCATACACCACTGGTATGTTAAGCAAACCACATCATCTGAATGTGTGTTAGACCTCTCAGAGGGAAAGCTCTCGAATCACATGTATGAGAACATATGAATACAATTATGGGCATCACTAAGCACAGTTCATAAAAGTATGTATTGTAAATCAGGCAGATGTGAAACAGTTATCCAGTCTGAAAAATGGACTCACCTTTCAGGAAAAACAAATGAAACATTAATTAATGGATCGTAGTGCTGAGTGTGAGAAGCACTCCATGGGTACCCGGTTAAGGCCAAGGCTAATAGTGAGAAAAGTTGGCTAGTCCAATCCTCAGAAGAGAAGAAGTGCTGGAATCAGCCTGCCATGCACGATTTTATATATATATATATATATATATATATATATATATATATATATACACGCACACACACACACACACACACACACACACAGATAGATAGACAGACAGATAGACAGACAGACACCCCATGATATGGTTGTGGTCAAATTTAACACAGTAAGGTGCTAGTATGCTAGCATTATTTTGGCTCTGCATTTAGAACTATTTGTGGTGAGGTTTGTTCACTCGCTTCAGATAGAATTTACCGTTGCTTCACCTAACAAAACAAACATTGTACAGTAGTAGACAGAAACAGTGCATTATGCTAGCTGAGTCTGTAAGCTAACCTTGACTGAACCCCAGCTGAGGAGCTGAGAGTAAGTTCTAGTGCATTAACCTCATAAGTCTAGTCTAAACTCAGCAGGTCATCTGAGGGTCTAGCTCAATCAATACAGCAGCACAGCTGTAAGCTGCTCTGTGTACAGGCCCTTCAGCTATCCCATAGTATCATGAGCTGTTAACCCTTTGTGGAGGGGAAAAGTATAGTTAGGATGGCTATGCATACAATTAGACATTAGCAGATAGGAGGAACTGTGTATGGTGTGTGTGTGTACTGTATATACATATACATACACACACTGTAAAGTTCTGTAAACCTTAGATTGCAAGCATAATTTGGTCTGGAAGCTTTCTTGTAAGTTCCATAGGAAATAATGGAAACAAACATTTTTTGCAAGTGATATAAAATTTTAAAATCCTAATTATATAATAATGTACAGATTGACAGTTTTGTAAAGGGGGCTACCAAAATGAGACTTGGCCTCTTCATAAATGACTAATTCCTGCCTTACATGAGCTAGCTAGATATAGATTCTTTATTGATCTCGAAGGAAATTTTTCACTTATCCAACAGCAAGGTAGACAGAAACACAAAGACAGATTGCACACTGTACAGCATACCTTACAATGCTAAGAACAAAAAAGCAAGATACAGTATATAAAGAATATAAATCAATCATATAAGTCACAAGTAATTAAAGTGAAAAAGTGAACCCTTGAGGTGCACTTGCAAAATAACAACAGTGCAAATAGTAAGAACTGTGCTAAAAACAGCATAAAGTGACACTGACTAGGTCTATGTGTAATGGCATGATATGTAATACTGTTAGTGTAGCTAGTGTATGTCGTCAGTTTTGGACAACATCCATAAATTGTCTTAAGTTTTGTTGGCTGTTGAGTCAGTGTCTAAGATCAACTGTGCAAACTATAGTGGTACACAAATTCAGCTTATTGATTTTTTATTATTTACTGTGATATTTACTGTGATAAAACATCAAAACGGAACTTAAATGCTTTAACCTTAGTCAGGGTGCCAGCAGGATTATATTTCACAAGATGAACAAGAACCGCCCACCCGCTTGAGCGATACTTTTTATGTGCAACGCACACACATACTATACAACTACTCAGTATGATGAGATTTTTTTTTTCTTTTGCATGATACTGATACAACAACAAATCGAACTCTGATAATCCTACCTCATGCATTTCAATGGCCAGTCAACAGTGACATAAAATCTGAACAAAAATATGTTATTTAAAAAAATGTTTATAGGATTACGACTGCTGGTTCCCCCAACCATAGCAACTTTTTAAATAAAAAAGGCATGTTGTCATGTCTATACATAACCTACTACATAAATAATCTTAAACAGAACTTTCCAGCTGAAATGTACCTTTAGTCCATAGTCGAGAATGTGATTGAAGCAGAACATGACAATTGTGGAAAAAACATCTACAAGTACTAGCATAGCTAGTTAGGGGCACATCGACTAAGGGGTTTATTAAAAAAATTAAAATTCTGTTCAGTAAATCATTCATGAAAAGAAAAGTAGGTACTGAACTGAAAAGCACAGTAAGTTGAATTACTGCCTATTTTAAATGATTAAGTTCTGTAAAACAGTCCGTAGCTTCTTCAGATTTTAAGATGTGTTTATCTAAACTAAATACCCATTTAGAAATAAGGCTACAAATGGAAAACTTTAATGACCCAACAGCTATCATATTAAATATTTTTCCTACTTTGTACAATTTGAAGTAGATCTATTATGCAGCGTTCCCTTTTTTCATAAAATAATTCCTTTTTTTTTTTCATTAACATCTGCAGCATGCACATACAAACAAAAATGTGAGAAAAATGCATTGTTGCTTTTTCCATGTTTTTCCATGTTTTTATTGACCATGGTCTAATCAAAAGCCAATTAGATTTCTCCCCCTTAATGTGACATCATATATGAAGAGTATTAATTAATCCTAATTTTGAAAAATGCTCTGAGACAAAATGGCCCCGCGTGATTTAAAGGCACAGAGACAACATTCACTGTGAGATTCAATTCCTTTGTCATTTCCGGATTGTTTTTGGCCACATGATTGCAGTGTTAGGAAAAGGAACAGATTTGGTCAAGTGGATTGTTATGCTTTATATTGTATATTTGTGTCAAAGGCGTATAAGATGTTGTCAGTCCCTGACTTACGAACAAATGTGACTTATTAACGTGCCCCTATATCAGAACTTGTTCCAGGGTAGGTACTATGGAGATTCGGGGGGTATCGTGGTAGTATTATGGTGTGTACCACAATGGTATTGGTGAATATCATGTACTTATTGGGTACCACAGCAGCTACAAAAGTTTAATAGGTATCTAGTATAGCATGTTTGTACATGCTGTTTGTGCAGACTGTTTGTACTGGTATGGTATCATTGGATATAGCATTAAGAGTTTTAATATTTTATGTTGAAAATGCACAATAGAATTTAATTACTATGTTACAGTACATACTGTACATGCAATGGTACCATACTAAATAAATATTACCATTCAGGTACATAAACATATTTTGACAGTATCCTGGTATGTGTTCCATAGTACCATTTAGGGGTGGGCGATATACCGGTATACACGGTTAACCGGTAGAAATTTGTCAACCGATAGAGATTTTGGTCTATTGTCTTAATCGCGGTTGAGATCACG
>JAQMYG010000036.1:13730268-13747899 GCA_030014215.1 Clariallabes teugelsi | reverse complement strand
TATATATATATATATATATATATATATATATATATACACGCACACAAACCACAAAGAGTCAAATTCTCAAATTCTTCTCTTAAGTGGTGTTCCTAATGCATTCATCACACTGCAGCTCAGGAACACACTTTTTGTGTTAATTAACACATATTTGATCTTTCTGCTACAATAATGATCATATCCAGTTTGAAATCTGATCATCATTACAGTATTAGTCCCGGCTGCAATTTTATTACATGCAATTCCCTCTAGTGGTTAGTTTGTGTAAGAGGAGGTTAAAAGTTCCCCTGACTTTACAGTTTTATCTGTTTTCTTTGCAATTTGTCCAAACGCATACACAAAATTGACCTGCTTTCTGAACTCCTAAAAGAATAAATACACTCTGCAGACCTGAACAGACATATTAGTTGCTTTGACTTCATTTTCAGTTCAGGTTCACAGATGCTTAAAAAAACAGAACAGATTTAATACTGTACGTAAACGCATTACAGTATAATAGTACATTTGTCTGCTAAAATATGCATCATTAAATAAAATTAAATGTGGCAGTAAACTATAACTATGCCTCATAATTAGAGTCATAATTAGAATTATGTTTTATTGCACTTGTATAGCTTTTGCATATTAATGTTATATACATTTTACTAAAATTAATAAATGTACTTTATTAATCTATTTAATGAGTTTATCCTAAACATATATTTTTTCCATTATTTATTTTTGCTCTCTTACATATTTTACTTGAGTGGAAATTCTGCCCTTAATTTTAATATGTTGATACATGAATCTTTTATTCAGTATATCACTAACTATTAACATACTTAGTATGCAGTATAATTACTAAAATATCTTGATTTTCAAAAGAACACAGTTTCCCGTATCGTCAGAGGAGGATGAGCTCCCCCTACTGAGACTCCTCTAAACGATTCTTATTCCTTATTTTCAGGCTACAGTGTTTGTCCTGCCTCTGTTGCCCTTGGATTGCTCATTGAATCCTGAGGCCCAGTTGTCTCTAGCTGCACCAAGGCAATCTCAATTATAATCAAATCCTGCTATATTACGCAGTGCAGATGTTTGCTTTTCACTTAAAAGAAAATGAAGACAAATATATTTACTTTATAGCAACAAGAAATTTTGTTAGCTAACTTAGGTTTTTTTCCACATGTATGAGGGGTAGGACTTTTGATTGGGCAAAATAACAGAACACATTTATGAAAGTAAAGCATTTAGTACCTTTATTTCTCCAAATAATCTCCTGCTACACTAGTGCACTTATCCCAGTGTTTCACTAGAGTTTGGATACCATCAATGTAGAAGGTTTTCTCAGTATGCTGGAACCAGGATTGGACTTCCTGCTTCATAGTCTGAAACACTGGCATCCCAGGAACTCCTTTAATGGCCCAAATATACGTATGGCAATATTTTGGAGCAAGATCAGGACTGTATGAGGGATGTGGGAATAACTCCCAGCCGAGTACTTGTAATGTTTAAGTGGTGGTTGTGAATGATTGTGTGTACAGTTTCCACATACAGATGCCTCTCATCACCATACTGTGCTTGCTAATTGGTTTTACACTTTAACATTAACAAGAAATTTCATTCAAGTCCCAGTTTGAATTGAATGTCCCTTGTATAAACAATCACACAATTATAACTTTTTATCTTCTATAATGCTTATCCTGTACTGGGTCGTGCTGGGTGGTTTTCCCAGGATACAATGGCCATGAGGCAGACCACACCCTGGATAGGGTGCCATGGGTCAGGGGCAGGGCGCACACACACACACACACACACACACACACACACACACCCTATACAGGCAATTTAGGAACACCAATTCGCCTAATCTGCATATCTTTGGATTATATGAGGAAACCAGAGCACCCAGGAAAAAAATACAATTTGGATCGTGTAAGTTATAACAGTAATAACCACTATGCCTACATGCTGCCTCACACAACTATGTAAGTTGAGATATTAATAGGAAAGAAATATACAAAAATGCAAACATAATTGTAAAAATATCTAACTCTTATAACTTCTTCCAACCACATTTCTACCCTCTGAGCATCGTATGTGTAACTTCAATAGTAATATTCACACTGAATATAGCCGTAGCCCATCATTATGAATATCATTTTGCTTTTGGTCTTTGTTTTTTTCATTGAGCCAGCTACCAGAAGGTTTTAGGTAAGTACCAAGTGTAACCATTTTAAACATGTACTTAAAAACATTGGTTTCCCTCTGCCTTTGATTTATCCCTTGATGTCTCAGCTTATTATTTAGTTATTCCTCTTACCCCAAAACTGTTGTGATATATTTACAGTGAAACTTAGATCAAAAGCTCAGTGGTTAGAAGAATTAGCAAAGTATTAATCATTCCTGAATCATTTAAAATACGCTGCTTACATTTATAACGTAAAAAGCTTGGTAAATTATTTATGTAGAATTGAGTAAAGCATTTAAATTACGTTTCCATATCAAATATACTGTACAAATAAACCTGACATGCCGATGTTTATAAAAGCTCTTTAGTGGGCAAAAAGTCATGTAAGCTGGTAGTTTATGTATGTCAACATAGTGCTCTGAATAAGCAGAAGAATGCCTGGGCTATTTTCCAGAGCCAGTGAAGTTTTCCTGTGTGCTCTTTTCCCCGCCAAGTCCTACTATCAATGGCTTCACCTCATGCCCATGATCCTGCATGTGTAGTGTACAGTATAAAAAGCTCGTGCTAAATCATTGTCATCTTCTACCCATTTTTGTCAACCAAAATAGTAGTCCTCCATTTAGTTTTAAATCCTCAGTTATACATGTAATCCTCTGTTCTACTTCTTGACCACAAGGAGACCATATTTTAAAGTCATTACAGGGGTTTCTAGTGTGTTGCAGTCCCAAGATAATTTTTATCACATGTAAAATAAGTATTTTTACTATGAGGAATGATAACCACTCCAAGCATAAATATTGCACTCTATTAAAGATGATAATCATTGATGTGTGATGCTCATTTAAGCCACTTATTTAAGAATGAGAATCAGTTGAGTGCTGGTACTGTACAGTGTCTGCTGAGGATAAGAGTCAATAATATACTAATGCATCTCTCTATTGATGACAAACGATCTGTTAATTAATACTGTAAATACCACGAATTATTTCATATATTTAAAACTGTTCTGTATCTATTAAAACTGTACCATACTGAAGATGATAATCACCCAAGGTCCTACTGGTGCATTCTATTAAAGGTGAATCACTGCCTGTACACTGTTGATGTCTCTGTTTTACATACTGTATGTCCACCTCTCATTGTACATACTGTACAGTATATCCACTAAATCAATCATTCACCTCGAAGCGTCAATCAGGAGGTAGGTTTAGACCATGCTGAATGGTAGGTAATGGAAGAAGACACTTTTTGCACAGCATTTACTGTAGTTCTACAGTACCTGTACAATCACTTCCTCCATTAACAGTTGCAAGGTGAGAATAATTAAACCATGTCAAGCAAACTACCAAAAAATAAATAAACAATTTAAGTATACTATAAAGTGTGCATTATCATGTTTGAGACACTCCTGAATTCTCTCTAAATTTTAATTGATTTGGAACTTGCAGTCATGAATCAATTAGTGCAGCCAACTAATACAAAAGAATGTTCCATATTAAACAGCTTACATACAGTATTTTTCCACAAGAGAGGGCAAGATTTCATTCTGCAGCTTTAAACTGGGAATTTTTGAACTGTACTGGACTCAAGCTCTACAGGACTGAATTTTGTCCCCCTTGGTTCAGGAATGTTAAATAAACTGTATATTTCCATGTGCATTTATATTAGCTGTGTGAATTGTATGTAAATGTGTACTGTATGTGTCCAGGGCCAGTTTGCGTGCTGTGCGTGTGTAAGTGCATGTGTCTTTATGCATTTATAACTCAGACTGCTTACTTGCCAAAGTCTGCATTCCACACCACTGCAGTACGGCTCCAGAGCACACACACTAAAAATTGGTTGTACAGGAAGTTGCTTGGCCGCAGAGGGCCACTGATGAAGCCAGAATGCTGGAACGTGATTCGGAGGAGAGTGAACTGATCCTTCTCTACTCTCCTACACAATGACACAACGTCTGTATAAACATTCTCAACCTGGATGGAAATAAATCATTGTCATATTTCACACTGTAACTAATTTACAAACCAAAAAACTAAGATTTGGTGCCAGTTGTTATTTATACAGATAAGAAGCATACACACAAAAATGTCTGAAAAAAAAATTCGGTGTGATACGTATACATTATTTTGAAATTCAAAATTGTGAAGTCCTTAATGCTTCTTGTGTTTGGATGTTTGGATCTCATTGATCACTCATATTTGTTAACAGTGGAGTGACTGGTTGCTTTCCTTCCCAGTTAGCCCTCATTTCTGTGTTTCCTTCTTTTAGTTATGCTGTCATAGTTAGTCCTGCTGAAGCCCTGCCTTTGTACTAAATATCCATTCACCTTATACATGTGACTGTGACCATACCTAACTGCTCTCTCTCTCTCTCTCTCTCTCTCTCTCTCTCTCTCATCTGGGTGCCGTGTTTTCTGGTTGGAGATCTCATCGCTTGGAGGCCCTGTGTGGTCTGCTTGAGATCTGTGTGGTGACTGGAAACAGTTACAACTGACCATGAAGACCATGAAGTCTTGGGCTCGGCTGGTGCAGAAAGCTGTTCTCTGAGGATTTGTGACTGCAGTCGCTCAATAGTCGAGGACTGAATTCCTTTGAAGAGCTTTGTAACTGAGGCTCCCATAGCAAAACTGGACTCCATATTAACTTAAACACCTCTCCTATTATACTGAACTTCCAGCCCCTAATATTCAGTATGACTGCAAATTAGTCCCTGTTATGCATTATCACCCAAATGAGGATGGGTTCCTTGTTAAATCTGGTTCCTCTCAAGATTTCTTCCTACTGCCATCACAGAGAGATTTTCCTTGTCACCGTGCCCTCTGCTTGCTCATCAGGGGCAATCTGATAATTATACATTATACTGTACATGTTCCCTCACATATTTCATACTCATTTGCCTAATTTTCTAAAAGATGTTTTGTGAAAATGACCTTTGATAAAAGCGCTATATAAATAAAACAGATATCAGTATACACCAATCAGCTCTAACATCAAGACCACCACCAGGTGAACTGAATGACACTGATCACCAGCTATACATCAGCAAACTGGTTACAGAATCACGGACACGGAATCAAGGCTCGCCCACAGGAAAAACATGAACGTGTTCAGTCCAATCCTACAGAAAAAGTCATTGCAGCACAAATGGCCAAGGGAAAGAAATGCTGGAAATAAAATTGCACCACAGCCCACCATGCATTGGGCCCAGAAGGCAAAAAGACCAAGACTGCTGACCCGTCTCCAAATTCCCCAGATTCCAATGTGATTACGATCTCATAGAATGCCCTGGACAAACAACTCCTGACTGCATTTTAACTAAATCAGTGCTTATTAACTTTTGCATCTTTGCTCAAATAGAGTTCCAATTACACACATACATAATATAGTTAAACATACTGTAGATGTGCTGAGGCAAATGACTTTAACTGGGAGAGCAAAGTCATTCAAAAATGGTGAGTATGCAGTTATTGACATTATAATCCAACTGATTTAAAAAAAAAATGAATATATAATATATTACATGTTACAGCACAGGTTTACTGTGGCAGTAATATTTTTTAAAGAATTATAAAAATAAATGTTAGTTAGTCTGGGACAGCCTGTAGTGACTTTGTGCTTCAGGATCTCTTGATCTGTAGCGTCTGCTACTGAACTGTTTTATTTACAATTGAATAATAATAATAATACAGTAATAATAATAATAATAATAATAATAATTATGATGATGATGATGATGATGGTATTAACCTTCTAAACCATGGAGTGCTATTTACTGGCTAGTGCCTTAAATTGTAAAAATTTAAAGAAAGAACAGAGAAAAGAGTTGGCTTGAAATTCAGCCATCCACCAAAGGACTTGATTTATTTGACAGCATCCAAAGAAGAACATTTCAGCCAGAGGTCTTCTTTCTTTTTCCTCCGGTAGCCTTGGCCAACATCTTTTATTCCTTTGTAATAATACATTAAGTGAAGTTACAGCGGTGCTCTGTAATTCATTCACTATTCTCTTTATAGAGGGATGTGGAGAAGCATAAATCGCTTCATTGCAATAATGAGCACCAACAATGGGCAAAAAGGATCACAGGCCTTTTCTCGCTTTTGAAAAGAACAAAAGAATCAGTGATACTTAAAGCATTTTTCTCTTTTGTCTGACTTCCTCAGATATCCAGTGGATAGAAAACAAATATCATAGCAGACTTGCAAAGCCAGCTAGAGTGCAAAAGTAATCAGTCTGCACCACTCATCCAAGGTCTCTCTGGTCTTAATGAGTTTTGTGTCAGGATGACATCAAAGCAGGAGGAGAAAGGCATGGAGCCTGTAATTTCTTTGTTATCTACAACTTTTTCAAACTTGTTTACAAGGCCCTATTCCAGGCATGGCATCTCTTTTCACAATGAATTACTTAACTGCTTTGAAAACTCTGTATTTTCATAATTCATAATTGCCCCAATGATGCTCTTCATAACAAAGCATAAAGCAGACTAGCTACAATAGTTCACTTTGCTGAGTTTACTGACATTCAGGGTTCAAGTAAATAAGTCAACACAGCCTCTGGCACTGAAAGTTTAGCACCCAAGTTGTAGTTTGCAAGCTAAGGAAGAGCATACAGTGATAAAATAAAGGGAAGAGCTACACTTTTTTAAACAACAAAGCATATACAGAATAACAGTAGGAGTCCAGTCTGAGTTTAAAAACACAAGATTATCCAAGTATCGAGTAAACGAAAAGCAAAGAAGCCTGAAGGGGGAAAGAAGCTTTTTACTATTCTATACCAGTTTGTAGATTTTCATAAGGGCAGATTTTCATAAACGATTCTATGAAACAGTTATGAATAAATGATGGTGTAGCCATGCTGAAGTTACAAAGCTGCAATTTTATAACATAGCAGCCAGAGGCACTACAGCCAAGCCTCTTGAGGCTCTTCTACAAATCAAGTTCAAAATCCACTAAGGGCAAGTCTTTATTGGCAAAACAGGCAGAGATCCAAACGAAGTGATACTAGACACTAGGCAACAAGAGAAACTAGGACCAGAAACTACTGGAATAACAGTATAAACCTGAACAAGAATTTAAAGACATCAAACAAAACATATCAACGTGTACAATTGTATGAACCATTACACAATAAATATACACATAAAATAAAAACACACTAAAATAAATTAATTTGCTCAATAAACCCAAACAAAGGAAGACAATGAATTAACAGACAATATAATTAATCAAAGTTTTAAAGACAGAATTTTACTCTCGCAATACATTTCTACAATGTGCAGAAATTCTGGCCAAATGTTCTCATCACACCCTGTCGTACCTTGTCACACCTTGTCAACACACACCTTGTCACCTTGCTTTACACACAAGTAAAAAATATCCCAAAATCCCACATCCCGAACCTTCCTCTAGGAATCAAATAAGACACTTTGTTGAAGTTTAGTACTTTTGTTGTGGCAGTCTATGATATTAGTGAACATATAAAGTGTTGATCTTCCTTTAGACTCAGAACATTCACTATAGGATATTCTATACAGAGGGTTATTTTAGAGATTTATCTGTAGTAAGATTTGTTCTTTAGGGTGGAACAAATCTTTGAACTAGAAATACACTGGGAGGCAACAGAAATAGTGACACTTGCAGTTGAAGTGTTTTTTTTTAACAGGCAAGCAAATCCAAAACCTAGAGTACCATCAAAATCTGAAAAAAAAAAAAAAAGCAGAAGTCAGACGAGTTGGAAATAGAATCTTTCGGGCAAAAGACAACGACATAAACCAAAAACCAGAATTGTAGTCATAACCATAAACACAAGAGCAGTAAAACTGACGGCCCTGTGGTATCACTGACACCAGACACTGAGCGCATTCTTTACTGTGATCTGTAGTAAGGTGAGTCCTTATATATGGCTGTGACTGTATAATTAAATCCAGAAGTGTACAGAATGAGAATGAATGTGTATGTGAATTATGAGTTTGTCATGGGTGTGGGGTGCTGTAATGCTTGATGTCCATGTTTGTAGGCTGCTCTTTGGTCAGGGAGTTGTAGTCAGCAGCCATCTTTGTAGACCAAACCTACAATGGAAACCATATGCGGAGAAATGTGTGCAAAACTTTAAGGGAAAAAATATATATAATAATAATAATAATAATAATAATAATAATAATAATAATAATAATAATAATAATATCAGTATATATATATATATATAGAGTCAGGTTCATAATAATTTGGCCAGTGATGTAATTTTTATATTTTTACCTTTTAAAATAGCTCCTCCATTTTCACTGGGTTGTAAAGTAAGTGACTGATTACATGGCCAGGCCTATCAGAGAGATGGCAGAAACGTTGGGGTTGGCCAAATCAACAATTTGGTACATTCTTAAAAAGAAACAATGCACTCGCAAGCTTTGCAGGACCAAAAGGCCTGGAAGACCACAGAAAACAACTAAAGTGAATTATCCCAGAATTCTTTGCTTAATGAAGGAAAACATCTATACAACTCTCAACGATTTATGAGTATCATTGCCGAAGTCAACAATCAAGAGATGCCATGATAGATGGAAATACCAATGTTTTCCCTCAAGATATAAACTACTTGTGACACTTGAAAACAGAAAGGGCAGATTAGATTTAACTAGAAAAAAATCTAAACAATTTTGTACAGTTGTGGAGCAACATTCTTTGGAGAGATGAAACTTCTTCCAGACTGACTGGAACAGGTGAATATGGAGAAAGATACAAAGGTCCAAAGTCTACAGCATAATCTGTTAAACATATTGGGGCAGTTTTATAGCGTGGGTATGTACAGCTGCTAGTGGAACTGGGTCACTCGTGTTTATCAGTGATGCGACTGCTGATAGAAGTAACAGAATGTACTCCCACAAGTGAGCAAGGACTAAGTATTCAGTGATATTTACAGGTTCCAGACTTCAGGCAGTCATTGACTGCAAATTACAGTATGTCTATCCAAGTATTAAAAAAATTATATTTATAATAATATTTATATTTATAATAATTATATTTATAATAATGTTATTGTGTTTATAGAATTTATTATTTTGAGCCTGTAAAAATGAGGGACTATGCAAAAAAAGATGAAAGTTGTTTTACACATCAATCACATTTTCATTACTTAATTTCAAATCCAATTTAGTGACGCACAGAGGCGAAATTACAAAAATTGTCACTGTCCAAAATACTTACAGCTTTCACTGCATATACTGACCCTAATACCTCTAAAACTAAATACCCAATAAATACCTCCTGTTCATATGTTGTACAGAGTGGGCCATATTCCATACATAGGAAAAATAAACATTTTTTATAAGAAGCAATTTATTCATATATGATGACCACAGTGTAATTTTTTATGCTCATTCCTTATTTTCTGTTAAAATTGTTTTAAAATGGTTTGTTGTGACTACTTCCTGATCCGGCCAACAGTATAATTTCAATTATTGCTCTTTTATCAAATGCATCTTGTTAGGGTATCAGAAACATAAAAATATTAATAATAATAGTTTATTTTTAACATGCTTTCACAAATAAAAATATTTCTTTTTCCTGGGTCTGGAAGATTATGGCCCACCCTGTATTACAGCTCCTTGCTGGACTACATTAGAGGTTAACTAGAGGACATCCTGCCATCTTGTGGTTTTACTGTCCACTGCAATTAAAAAAAAAAAAATTCTCAATTCAGAGACCATCCAATCAACTCAAGAATGCTTTCTTTAAAATAATTATTCTTTGCCTTCTAGTATTTTATCCAAACAGGTTCGAAGAGTAGTAGATTAGATGGGTGTGGGTGGATACAATATCCAGTGGTAGTGGTGGGCATTGGGGTATTATATTTCTTTTTTTTTAATTTTATACCATTTTAAGTAATTTGTCATCTCATCATGTATATGTATATGTATAATTTGTTATATCATGTTATATCAAATTATACATACATACAGGCCCATATATTTTGGAACAGCATTTGGCCTCTGCACGCCACCAAAATGAATTTGAAATGAAACACTCAAGGTAAGCAAAGTTAAGGGGTTTGACCAAAGGGTAGCATTAACTGTTCCGGAATTATAGACATTTTCATACAAACAGAACTACTGTATTTTGGGGCTCATAAATTAAATGCAATACTTTATAATATTAAATACTTTATAAATAATTTAATACTTGGATGAAAATCCTTTGCATGCAAAGACTGCCTGACTGTCTATATGCATCAATCAGTGTAACACTATGCCCAGTACTGTGTAGGTTCCCCTAGTTCCACATGGACAGCTCTGGTCCCTGGAAACATGACTCCACGTGGCCTCTGGGGTGTGCTGTGGTGTCTGGCACCAGGACATTACCACTGGATCCCTTGGGTGCTATGGGTTGTGGGGTGGGGGCTCCATGGATCTGACTTGTTTGTCTGGTGCATCTCATGGGTGCCAAATCAAATGGAATCCAGAGGCAGTTTGGAGGCCAGGTCAGTAGCCTTGGGAACTTTTTTAAACATGATTCTAGCATGACAGCTGCTAAAAGACTACTTTTTCTTATCTGATGAATATATTAGTTTATTTTTAGTGTACATAAGTGGTCCAAATATGTCTGCAGCAAGCTGCAATAAGACAGGGGCTGCCAATATTGAAGTAAAAGGAAAGGGCTTCTTGCTTGATATTAGCACTTGACCTAAGCAATGATTTGAGGGATGAGTGAGCAAATACCTATAGCAATTCACCAAAATTTCATAGAAGGCCTTTCCAGAAGAGTGGAGGCTTTATAACATCTATGGGGCACTAAATCTAGAATAGAAATAAAAAAGCAGGTGTGGTCAGGTGCCCTATTATAACGTGTTCTCTATGCCCTAAGATATGTACAATTTGAATAACTATAAAGTAAAAACATTAAATTCTACACATGCTGTAGCAATAATTAGTCCTACATCCTCTTAAACTGCTTTGCACTTGACATAGCTGTTACATTTTTGCACTGGCATGTATATACATTAGCCATATCAATTACATTTTAATAATAAGTTGTAAAGCTAGAAAATAGTGTGCATGCAGTTTGAGAGAGACAGCGAAACACCGCTACTAGATGACACCATGTTAGCTGTGGAATAAGGAAACATCTAATAAGACAAAAAAATTATACTTACAACTGTGGGAACTGTTTAAACAGATGCTATTGTTTAAAAAGGAACATCAACTTGCTTGGCCTCCTACTGTCTTAGGAGCATATTGTACAGTTAATTATGTACTTCTGTATCAAATGGTCTGTTTCTCAACACATGTTGGCTGCTACAACAGAACCTACTGATGCCTACTAGAGATACTGCCTAGAATATATATCATAGTCTTCCAACAGTGGATATAGCTCTGGTTATAAAGCAGTATTATACAGATTCTGGCATCGGTTGTTAGTTTAGATTCAGTGCTCTTACTTACCTAACTACATAGACTTGCAGATCAACCTGAAACCTTCGACCTTGCTTTGGCTGACAGACATTGAAGCAACCAATAAAGCAGTGTGCCTTCCATTAATGTGTAAAGAGTGTGGTGCTGGAGAGACATAAGAGATGTGTGCTCTCTATTAAAGTCAAACTTCCTCTGGTGTATTGTGACCTGTGTGGTGCTTCTTATGCCCTGTAATTCAAGTTGGGGCAGTGGAATAATAAAGCATTTTTCTATGATGATGTTCCAGCACCATAGCTCCAGGCAGATACTTAGTCTGCAATGCACAGGATCAAAAACAAAAAACAAAAAAACCCACAATCCAGTGAAAATGAGAAAAGTGGTCCAGCTGTAGCCCAAGGTAGGGAATAAATTGAGATTATAACTAGCAGTGCCAAGCACAAACAGCATAAGAAATGATTTAAGATTTTCTCCTGTTATATCAGACTCAAATCTGGCAGGTTTGACCATTAAAAGAATAATTTCATGCTGCTAATGTCAGTTTTGTTTTATCACAAAAAAATTGTATAAGTGGCTGTCTTTCAATGTGCTAAAACATGGCTAGATTTGGCTTAATGATGATGGAAATAAAACAAAATGGACGTTTATTTTTGCCATAAACCCTTTGGTTCCTAACTCTATGCACTATATGCATGTAACTGCATACATGTCTCGAAAACTATTCCCTGGCAGAACACTTAACTGACTGTTAAAAAGCTGAATTCTGCCATAAATATTAGATAAATATATTCTTACAAAGACATTAATGATTATGCGTGCTCTCTGTCTCTCTCTTTTTTTTAAAAGAGGAATTAAAAAATCTGTTTTTAGTTTTAGATTCTGTGGAGCATCCACTATACAAATCCTAGCGAATTAGTTGTTACTACAGAAATGATAACTTATTAGAATGAGAGTATAAATATAACACTTACAGCAAACACTACAATTATGCTTTTATAGCATATTAATCAACTTATAAATTATAAAATTCCATACAGTAATAGGCTCTCTGCAGTGTTTGGTGTTAACCCCACTACCCATGCATCAGTTTGACATGTAAGTCTAAAGTTTCATAGGCCTAAATATACAGTATAACCAATAAATGCCTTACATTTTATTTCATTGTTCTATCCATCTTTAGGCCTGCACTAAAGTGGTAAAGTAAAGTACATATACGTATGATGTTAATTACTGTACGAGTGCTTTTCAGCCAACGGTCAATGAAATTGTAGGAATGATGTATTAAACGAGACTAGAAAAGTTTAGGGGCATCTTAAAGAATGTGGTGATGGATGCATGTGGCCGTTTTTCTTGAGAGGCCAATGAATTTTTATTTTGTGAATACGTTTCTGAAATTTTCTTTTATTGTTAATAGATCCTGGAATGGATTTTTTTTCATTTTTATTATGTACTGCACTGTATATGTCAAATTTTAACATGGGACTGTATATCCTTTAAAAGAGAGTCTCAATCTTAGTGGTGTTTCCTGATAAAATAAAGGTAAAAAACTTAATCAACTTAGATAAAAACGTAGCTAATCTAGTGATATTGATAAACGACCTGGCAACCAGAAAAAGGAGGAATTCTCTCTGTGACACAATTTTAACTTACAGTTGGTCAGTTTATATTGAGTCATGGCTATGACCACACTATTTCATGTTAAGCCCTGCTACAGTATATCCTTCTGAGACCCGAACTCTTGTGTACATTACAATTTTTACAGACTATTTCTCTTTATTTATAGCTGATATATAAATGTATATGATATGTAATTGATTACATTTTAACTATATAATCAGTGTCTTCAACCAGGAAGAAGTTTGGCAAAACTGCCCTGATGTGAGGATGGTGCAAGTACTGTATATACAGAACATAGACAATAAAGTGGGAAGAAAATGTCCTGTCATAAAATATAAACCACTGATGCTCATCTGTATTTTTAGCTTGTAGAAACAAAAAGTAATAAAACCTGTAAGATTTTGAACTTTGGTTCTATCTGGGAGAAAAATACTATTGCAAACTACTTGCAAAAGAGCATTTCATAACATGGGTTGTGTTGTGCTGTTTACCCCTGGCTCTCTAAGTGTGTGCAAAATCAGAAATGTCAAGGCTGCCTCCCAAACTAGATAGCACACACACAAACGTGTATGCCTAAATACAAGGGCTGTACTGAACATAATGCAAAAGTGAGCATAACTTTTTTTTTAAAAATAACTGACATAGGTTTTTCAAATTGCACATGTTGGTTGAGTAACTATTCCTCTATACTGAGGTACTTCTCAACATAGTCTCCATCACAAGCTATGTACTGTATCTGCACCACTGTTGAACTCAACTCTCAAATCCTCTTTGAAATTCCACTTTGTCACAGTTGATCTTCCACTGCACTACAGAATTTTTATGGAGATGGCCACTGACATGAGCGATGCACAGTGGTATGAAGAAGCACTGAAGACAAACCATGTTTCAGCCAGTTAATAATAATAATAATAATAATAATAATAATAATAATAAAAAAGTTATGCATTACATTTGGTACAGTCCTCATAATAAACAAACTAACCAAATTATTTAGTATATATATTTTTTTAGTATAATTCCTGTTTTGGGAAGTGGTAGTAATTAAACGGTGCAGTTTCCCCAGTCTTAGAGAAAGCATTATTAGAAGAAAAAACTTTTTTGTACAGTATGTATCAATGTGACTGTTGGAGGAGTTTTTTGGTAAGGTGAAGCTATAGTTGGATAGCTAATGGCTCCACACAATTATAAGGGTAATAGATTTTACCTGTTCATTTTTGAGGGACAAAGCTGCAGGAAAAAATTCATAGTTGCCAAGCAAATATCCAACTACAATTCTCTACAGTAGCTAAACAACTGCACACCTACAGTAGTTATGGAGGATAAACTGAGTGAGAGCTCCTTAGGTTCCATCCAAATACAGAACTCATAAATATTTTACCTGTTAACCTAGAATAAAACAATAGTTAAAACTCTTCTGAAATAAGTTTCCTATATAAATATTACACACTTTTCCTCTTAGGCTCTTGTTGGGTTGTTTTGATACTGAGCTGATTCTCTCACTCTCACCTGTTTGGCTCCATTTCCTCCCAGTCACGTGGTAGTCTGATTTCTTTTGTGCCCACAGTCAGGGTGGGATGATGTTTGACTTCTGAGAGTATAAAGAATGACATTCTACACGTTTTCCTGAAACATTCAACTTGACACCTTGGACACGCCTCTAACGGTGAGTTATTGTTACAAGATTTTTCAAGGCAACTTCCAGCGTCACAGGCGTAGAATATTTTTATCCCCTGACTCAATAATAATGTTATGTTTTTTAACAACTAGGGTATTTGTGTATTAGATTCCTGGCGTATGACAGTAATATATACTGTATATATATTTTTATTTTAATTGTCTCAGATATAAAAACAAACAAACAATTGTAATTAGAACTGAATATAATATTCCACTCCATTTTAGAAGAGGCTGGTTTGGAAGGGAACATTTATGGATAGCTGATAGAAATTTGGCAGGCAGTATGAGAATATGTGTATTCAGAGTTACTTTATTTTTGAACGGTAATAGAGAGATCTGCTAAATATTTGCGGAATAGTCACTTTGTCAGTTTCGGTGGAGGCTCAAGGGAGAAATGTAAACAGAATTTTTGCTTTCACTCTATTTGTATTCAACGCTTCACTTCATTTAAAGCAAACACATGTAAGCTTCTAATTCACAGTGTTATTATTGCCTGTTAATACCTAACATCTAATATTCAGGTAATTAGTAAGGCTTGCCTTCATGTTTTGATATCTGAGCTCCTGCACCTTTGATGTCAAGAGAATTTTGAGCTGATTTTACCGAAATGAAAACTGTAGTAAACCAATGTGGTGATATAAATAATGATAACACATGCAGTACAGTTTTGAGCTGCTTTATTGAAAACTGACTTCATTGCAAAAATCATTCATCCCCTCATCTTTAATAACTGTTTCATCCTGGTAACATAAAAAGGTGATTCAATTGTCTTTGGATGGGATTGCTGTCAATCGCAGAGCACCATGCACATTCATATTTATATAACTTAGTACGGTAGACAGTAACTTGTGGTTAGTGTAACCCACTGTGCTGTGCGGTTTTGCATATACAGACTTTTTTATATAGGTTTATAATACAATGAGAACCCCCTCATTCTGTTTCCTGGCTCCTTATGTGATAACACTTCCTATAGCCCATATCCAAATAAAATATTCCTTATCAATATTCCTATCGTCTGTCTGACTCCAGATCTCTTTATGACATGTAAATTTCTTGTTCTTTTGATGTACGGGATGTACGTGAAACAGAGCACCTGATGAAAAGAGATTTTCAGGTATCCTGCGTACGTTTGTGTTTGTCTGTCTCTCCCGGTTAGAACATCAGCCGTGACATTCAGTGAGGACGCTGCGTACCGTTACAGTCAGTGAGGACGCTGTGTACTGTTACATTTGGTGAGGACGCTGCATTGAGGACGCCGTAGCTTAGTGTTACATTCGCTGAGTATGTTGCACACTGTTACAATTGCTGAGGACTGCCACAGTTGGTAAGGACGCTGCGTAGTGTTACGATAGATGAGGATGCTTCATTGAAGACAAACATACTGTTACATTCACTGAGGATGCGACGTTCTGTTACATTCGTTGAGGACGCTGTGCACCTTTACTTTTGGTGAGGATGCTGCGTACCGTTACAGTCGGTGAGGACGCTGAGTACCATTACAGTCAGTGAGGACATGTGTACTGTTGCATTTGGTGAGGACGCTGCATTGAAATCAAATAAAAATTTTATTTGTCACGTACACAGTCACACACAGTACGATATGCAGTGAAATGCTTATAAGGACACGGCTTACTGTTACTTTCGCTGAGGACGTCGCGTACTGTTACATTCATTGAGGATGCAACATACTGCTACAGTTAATAAGGACGCTGCATAGTGTTCCATTCCGTGAGGACGCTGCATTGAGGACACGGCGTACTGTTACATTCACTGAGGACTCGACGTATTGTTACATTCGCTGTGGTCACTGCATACTGCTACTGTTGGTGAGGACGCTGCATACTGTCACTGTCGGTGAGGACGCTTTCTACCATTACATTCGTGAGGTCGCTGCATACCGTGACAGTCAGTGAGGACGCTGTGTACTGTTACATTTGGTGAGGACGCTGTATTGAGGACGCAGCATAGTGTTACAATCGCTGAGGACGTGACGTACTGCTACAGTTGGTAAGGACGCTGCGTAGTGTTACATTACAGTAGGTGAGGACGCTGCATTGAGGACAAACATACTGTTACATTCATTGAGGATGCGACGTTCTGTTACATTCGCTGAGGACGCTGCGCACCGTTACATTTGGTGAGGACGCTGCGTAGTGTTACAGTCAGTGAGGACATTGCGTAATGTTACATTCACTGAGGATGCGACATACTGCTTCAGTTAGTAAGGACGCTGCATAGTGTTACATTCCGTAAGGACGCTGCATTGAGGACACGGCGTACTGTTACATTCACTGAGGACGCGATGTACAGTACTGTTACATTCGCTGAGGGCACTGCATACTGCTACGTTTGTTAAGATCGCTGCGTAGTATTACATTCCGTGAGGACGCTGCATTGAGGACACGGCGTAATGTTACATTCACTAAGGATGCGACGTACTGTTACATTCGCTGTGGGCACTGCATACTGCTACTGTTGGTGAGGCCGCTGCGTACTGTTTCATTCCGTGAAGACGCTGCAGTGAGGCCGCGGCATACTGTTACATTCGTTAACGACAGAGCATACTGTTATATTTGCTGAGGACGCGAAATACTGCTACAGTTGGTGAGGAATTCGGTGAGGGTGCTGCCAACTGTTACAGTCGGTGAGGACTGCCTGTGACATGACCATAGTATAACAAAAGTTGATTACGTTTATATATATATATATATATCAGGGCTTGACATTGGCACCCGCCCACCCGCCAAATGCGGGTAAAATTCGGCTGTGGC
>JAQMYG010000036.1:13707046-13719973 GCA_030014215.1 Clariallabes teugelsi | reverse complement strand
TGTTTGGAGGAGAAAGAATGCTGAGTTGCATCCAAAGAACACCATATCTACTGTGAAGCATGGGGGTGGAAACATCAAGCTTTAGGGCTGTTTTTCTGCAAAGGGACCAGGACGACTGATCCGTGTGAAGGAAAGAATGAATGGGGCCATGTATCGTGAGATTTTGAGTGAAAACCTCCTTCCATCAGCCCAAACACACCGCCCGGGCAAAGAAGGAGTGGCTTCATAAGAAGCATTTCAAGGTCCTGGAGTGGCCTAACAAAGTGGTGACTGACTAAATAATTTTTGCCCCACTATTCTGCTCATTTTGAAGTGACTTGCTACAGATATAAAAACAGCATTTAGTTTTTTCTCAGAACTATTCGAAAGTCTAGAAACTTCTTAATTAATAAGATTCACCCACTTAGTGTGAATTGTCTTTTTGCAGCGATTACAGTTTTGAATTGTCTCAGATATGTGAAAATGAGTTTTGCACATTTAGATTTTGGCCTTTTCTTCAATTTCTTCATGCAATTTATTTTTTCTATTCTGGTCATGACTCAGATTCTCAGTTGGATTTAAGGTTTTGTTCACAGGATTTTGTTCCCTTGGCCTTATAAACCAGTATTTCTCAACCCTGTTTATGCCCTGCATATTTTCTCAGCTCCCAAAACACCTGAATTAACTATTCAGTTAATTAACAGCCTTTTCTGAACCAAAGTGGGTGTCATAGAGCCGGGAAAGCACTAAAATTGGCACTAAAAAAGTCATCCTCTAGGATCGTGTTTGAGAATGACTGGTATAGACCTTTTTAGAGCCTAGGTCATGATTCTGTCATGGTGTTTGCTTGGAGAAAAATTTACAGAATGTTGGAGGTGTCAGCTACCAAAAATGTCATCTTGACCTAACTTTTAATTTTATTGCTTATCAGTGTTTACTGCCTGTGAAAACAACTTGGTTACTCATGATAAAAGGAAAGGAATTTACTGAACTGATTATTATTATTCCTTTATTTTACCAGGAGAAAAATCCCATTGAGATACAAATCTCTTCTGTCCTGGCCAAAATGGCATCACATTACGTTTTACATAAAACACTTTTGAAAAAAATACATAAAACCCAAAACACACACACATCCACTAAAACTATACAAAACATGTACATGTACAGTACATATTTCCTTCACATAAAACTCAAAGAGATTTCAAAGAATATCTAAAGAGGAAAGTAATTCTAATGTCAAAGTGTTCTGCATTTCATTCCATAATCTAGGCGCATAAAAGGAGAAAGACATTTTTCCAAACTCGGAAAATACTCTAGGTACATCTAAAGGTCATTTAGAAGATGATCTTATCCTGTAATTACGAGTACAATATGATAAAAGATTACAAATGTAAAAAGGCAATTTACCCAATAATGCCTTGGCAATAAATAACAATAAATGTAACTTTCTCCTCTGATAAAGAGAAGGCCAAGCAACCAATGAATACAAAGTACAATGATGAGTGCGTGTAGAGGAACTTGTCACAAGTCGTATTATACAGATATACAGATTCTAACTTTTTAGCATACATAGATTTCCATGCATATAAATCACATCACCATAATCCATAATCCACAGATAAAAAAACAACTCTGAATGATTGTTTTTTTTTTTTTAAGCTTCAAAAGGAAAACATTTCTTTAAATGAAAAAGAAACCCCAATTTTGGTCTAAGCTTTTTTAAAAAAAAATTTCAATATGAACATTCTTTCATCAAGCTATATGCCTAAGTATTTATAGCTGTCTACTCTTTCTATATAGTCTCCTCCTAATGTTAAAATAGGTGGGACAGAATCTTGTAGCAACTCTGTGGCTTGATTTAAAGACTGTGATCAGTAGAAATGCTTGTGTTTGTAGTGTACATATCAGTTAAGGTTAAATATAGTATTGTCTGTTGTAGGCTTGACTATGAGCAGGCCTGCTACTGTATGTGTCTTTCTCATGCCCGGAACATTATGATCCCCAAACGTCACCTCCCCAATCACCACCTAGACCTAGGTTTCTGATTGGCCATGCTGTACACACTATACATATTCCATTTGCACATCTAAACAGAGCGTTCATGTTCTCTTAATCTTTTATGTGAAAAAAAAATTCATAGTCCAGGAGACTATTTAAAGGTTAGAGTGGCGTTTTGGACTCTCCCCTGACTCAGGGCCTGGGACAAGTGACCTAGTGTTCCCTCGAGGTCGGTAGCCTTGGATATGAGTTCTTTCATTCCACCAAGAAATCAGAAATTGGGCAACTAAGAGGAATAAAGAGAAAACGAGTGCGTACAAATCTTTAGATGTCTACCACTATGTCTTGAATGATCATGTACAAAACTTACAGAAATACAGAGATTTAACAGATGAAATGTAGTTTCATAGACATAATTATAAGTTTATAGTGTAAAACAATACTGTACTTTAGAGCAAATGCTTGGTTTCTCTGTCTGGTAGGTATGTGTGTCTTGTCCATTCAACTGTAGCTAATCCTGTCATATCCCGCATCCACAAAGGCAAAAACACATCACTGTGTTTGCTAGTCTACAGTATATGCTTTGACTTTAAACCAAAGGCCTCATCTTATCAAATGACAATCATTTTTGACTCTTGCAGATTTTCTTACACAGCTTTCCTTCTGGCCCCTCTCTGATAGACGATGAATCTATGAAGAGCTATATTGGTAATGAGTGCAAAGGTTCTCCTGTTTTATCCAGTGAGCTCTGTAACCCCTTCAGTGTTGTAACTAGTGGACTCTTGGACACTGCCAATTGCCTTTCTTGCCCAAGCACTCACTTTGACCTGATCTTCGTACTGCCTGGTTTGTGTCACTTGTTTTAATGGATTTTACAATGCTCCATAAAATGTCCAAGGCATTAATGATGTATTAATACTAATAATTAAAAAATGATGTTGAGAGACGGAGATGGCACAGAATATAAGGGTCAACACAGTTTTGAAAAAGGTTAGTGACACCGGTAACATCAGTCTTGTAAATGTCCTAACTTTAATCTTGTATTCAAATCATACAGATTAATAATCATGAGAAAACACAAGTACAGTGTGTGGCTGTCTGGGAAAATCCGTTCAAGACTAAGTCTGAACAGAAGAGTTTTTCTGCTAATAATGTACTTTGACAACAAAGAAACTTTAATATATTTTAACAAAATGACATACTTGAAATTATAAAAATGATAATTATAATTAAAATTATTTTAAAAATATATAAAATTAATTAGTTATAAAATAATTTGTAAAAATTATATTATGAGTTACATATGACAAGAAACACATTGAAATCTTGTAATTTTAAGGTCTTTTGTAAAAAAAAAAAGATAAAACTTGACCATGTTAAGAGATTCTCCAGGCCACTGCAGAAGTACAATGTTTAGTCACATTGTGAGATTTAACTCAACAGATAAACAGAATGGATCTGTGTGCAAACAGAGGAAATCAATATAATTCCAATTTACTAGTATATGAAAAAAAATCCTTCACCCTTGATATCAGACCACATTTTAAATATGCAATTTCAAGTTAAAAACGTCATTATTTAAATAAAAGATATAGAATTAGCTTTTGTGCATTAAGTCAGATAAATATATTTTTAAACAAAATCTAGTAGCCCCAGGCTTAACAATTTTACATGTTTAATGGGTATATGGGGAACTGTGGGGCCTAAACCTATAGTTGAGGCATTTGCTGCTGTATGTAAAGTAAACAGCCATGTGGAATTAATGCCTGGAAGTGTCAGTAGAATTTAAATGGCAGTGCAATTACATACTGTTGGGGGAATCCTAACTCAATATCCCCTGTGTCACACACGCCAATCAAGCCAGCCGGTTCTTTACAGACAGCCTTGTCAGCCTGAATGAGTGAAACCCAAATTGCAAATTGACCTTGCAGAGTGAAGAATGATCAAATATTTGCAGAGACTTGTATTTCTAGAATATGCACGATTAAGAAACACTCATTGCTTCACCTCTGTGCTCCATCATGTTCCAATCTTGCTGTGCTCTAAATGTAGATGCTGGGAGGTGCAGGAGCCTGAATTAGCAACCCAGCAGAACTGTAATCGGGCCGCAGAGGAATTTCAGCAAAATCCAGAACACAGAGTCCTCCATAAGTCTGTTAAAGACACTAAAAAAAGAGGCATGTACTCCTTTTCAGCTACATGACACATTTACCCTTGCATTCCCTCGCATATGATTTAACTGTATTGTTGTTAGAATTCCTTTTGTTAAACGCATGTACAGTATAATTTACAGTGGAGGAAGAGGCATACTGGAAATGCACGACATGGACAAATCAGAATCATAGTGGCTATTCAGACTCTGCCTTTGGTGATCATGTTGGCATGTTAAATATACGAGGATCGTTCAAGTCAAACTGGGACTTTTGTAGAACCTACCAACTGCAGTGGGCTCTGAGCTGGATGTTATGCCCTTCGTTAAAACGTTTTCACCATTCACGCGTTTTACTGTGGCTACGAGTCTCATCATCACACTCTGATTGAAATCTCCTATAAACGTCAGTTGTTTTTTCACCTTCATTCACAAGGGATGTAATGACAAGTCCCAGTTCGACATGAACACGCCTTGTAGATCTGAACAAGTTTAAAAGCCTTTGGTGATTTAATCACACCATATTGTGCCCCATTGATTTGTATAACAGTAATCTGCTGTGCCAGATAAAGTAGATACAAAATCTAGGAAATGGAGCACAATCAGCAAATTTATAACCACATTAAAGGTTAAACTGAATTACGTTGACATTCTTATGCAAAACTATTACATGTCAGAGTAAATAAGAATTTAGGTGGTGTATAGGGGTTAGAGTGAAACGGGATGAGGTTTAGTGCAAGAATAAGAGACATTAGAGCTGTGCAATATGGTGATGCAAAAACAAGCATTAAGGAGCATGACCATGCTAAACTCTCTGCAGCATTTTAAAGATCAAGAGCTTATACCTAAAACCATGGTATTTTTATTGTTTGGGTTCTTGGAACTTCATATTGTTCCCATTTCAAGTGTGTTTTGTTTTACTTGTTCTCATTTGTTCACTGTTATTTCCATATGAAAAGAGATATTTGTCAAAAAGCAGTCATGAATGCAAGCAGTTATTTTGTCTAAGTAATTATTTTATCAGTTTTTGACAAAACAATATTGTGATTTCAAGACTTGAAATTTTCTATTTTATGCTATAAGATTTTGTACATGAATATCTGGACAAATCATGAATATCCAAGGGTATCTGGCAGGTGATTTAGTACTAGGAAATGTGGGATGGTGAGGAAGTCAGTGCCGGAGAATTAAAGCGCATGGGTTGGTGAGGATGACGAGGCGTTTGGGTTTTAGGAATTAGGGTCTGAGGCATACATGAGGCAGCACACGCAGAGACCCAGAGAGTCTGGTTCTGTTAGGGTCCAGGGTTTAGGTTGTGAGGGTCAGTTTTTGTCTGGTCTCAGAAAGCCTGAATGTGTGCGTGGATGAAGAACTTTAGCTGAGTTCATGGAATGCTTTGGAAATAATCAGGAGCATAATGAACTTTTCTTCTTGGTCGTCAGTTTCCTTCTGTGTAGCATAGCGTACGGAGTATAACATGCGTGAAGAGGGGAAATGCATGGCATGATTTCTTATGAGAGGAGAGACAGAATTTTTAAGGGTCTGATGTAATTTACTTGTTAATGTGAACTCACACACTAAGCCTCAAAGCAGGTTACGGTTTTGGAGAACTTTTTTTTTTTTCTTTGCAGGAGCATCATAGTGGAAAGGTAAGGCATTTTTATGATGCAATGACCTGAAGTGATTTTATTTAGGAGCTTTGTTCAGGGGCAGGTTTGGGCTGGCCTGGACTATGATTTGTGCAAATGCAGGTCCCTGGATTCCTCACACCCATCCCTTCCCCTCCCACACATGATAGTATTTGTAACAAAGTTAGAGACTGGATTTTTTTCCCACCTTTAAAAAGTTTCATCTTGCTGTACAGCCTGCTCTGCTACATATCCTTTGTGGCCAAGAAAGCATATTTAATATGTTTTTTTTTTTTTTTCAGGCTGGCGATCACATGTCTGGATGGTGCCACTCTTTTGGAAACTATTGGTAAGACTTGTTTTACCAACACATTCATATCATAGACGTTATATAAAAATTTTCTTTTCTTTTTACTTTATTATGTTTATAATATCTTATCTATAAAACTCATAATTTTTCGTGTAGCATTTACGTTAAACAGATGGAAATTATGTTGTTATGTCATTGTATGTCATATGATCTTATAACCCGTATAATTAATTGCATATAGTATAATATTACATATAAAAAAAATAGGTGGAAATAGAGGATATGAGCACAAGCACACGCTAGGTGTATATTGTGTCAAGTCTGTGTGCGCGCGCGTGTGTGCGTGCGTGCGTGCGGGTGTGTGCATGTGTGTGCGCGCGCAGTGCCACAGACGTTCAGCAACACTTTGAGTCGAGGTGGGATGTGTGAACTGCTGTGATACTATAACTGGGTGTGATCAGCAGTCAAATGAAATCAGAGCTGTCAGTCACACATGCCTGGCAACCTCGTCATGGCAACATTCATCTTCCCTCCCTGGCACACGCCACAAAAGTCGAAAAGAAAGCAGTTTCCTGGTATCGTTTGCCTGCGCAAACCTGACAAAATGGCTTTGCGTAATTGGTCCATGATCTGTGACCTGCTCCGTGCTGCGAACAGATCGAGTCGCTATCAGGAAACGCGTGTAAGAATTGCTCTTGGTACCAAAGAGCTGTTTCTTTAAAGCTTGTACTTGTATATACGCTGTGACTACTTGACTGAAACGGGAATATGATGTGCGCGTCTCTCAAACAGCTGCTCTTATTCTCATCCACTTGCACTTGCCAAGCTCTTATGTTATCTTAACTTCCTCGAGCCCTGTCACGTTAACGGTTAATGGGGTAACGAGTTTCCTCACCTGAGGTAGCAGGCGTGAATAAGGTTCATTGCGATGTCCCTGTAGCAATCGCTTATCCACACCTGAACAGGCGAACGAGAGGCTTTCCTTAATTAACCACTTTATTAAGGGAATTAGATGAAACACAAAAGCTCACACCTCCTCTCCAACGCCGCGCATGTACAGAATCAGCCGCGCATGTACAGAATCAGCAGAACTGACGGCTCCACCGTGGTCCCTGTTAGGTTTATCACTAGGGGGCAGAATTGGATCACTGATCTTATTTAACTCTGTCACCCGGACGTTAACAGTAATCAGCAGCTGGGTTGAATATTATGTAGAGTAGCTTAATGTAATATATTTCATGATAATTAGTGTAGTATTTAGAATCATCAGGCTAAATGAATAGGACATCCAGATAATCATGAACATGACAGATAATTGGAAAGTCCTATATACTGCATATAGATTTTTTGTTATGTCCTAGTAGTAGGATGCAGGGTAAATAAAATATCAGCCTATATAATACACTATAATATAATTTCATATAACTGTGTAACTACATCATATCAATAGATCAATATAATTATGGCTTGACTTGTACAGTATGTTTCTCATCATATTTAACATGTTGAGGAAGAACACAAACCCCCATGCACAGCCCGGTTAGAGGTTATTCCCTTTAAAATCATCAAGAAATTGCTCATGTATCACATTTGACATTTGATTTGCCAAATGTTCTGATATTGAGCGTATTAAATCCACAGTGTATCAAATTCAAGATGCAACAGATTTAATGGGGAAAAGCCAAGGGCAATTTGTGATATGCAAATATTTTACTCATTTCGGATCAGGTAAAGAGAATGTACTTCAATTACGTGGTGATGATTATATTTCAGAAAATGTGTCAAATTTCTAAACTGGAGAATAATGATAATCTGGAGAATAATGATAAACGTGTACAGTTTTATTTCTATTTACTAGCAGGTAATAACTTCAAAAATCATCCAAATCGTCCGACAATAAGTAGTTTGGAATTAAAGTGATTCCTCAGTTTCTGTGGTTATCTCTTAAAGATGCAGGAAAAAGAGTTAACAAAGACAATATGGTTACAACCCGACACTTATATTTTCATTTGAGGGCAGTGTGGTGTTACATAGGCTTAAAATACAAAATAAAATAAAATAAGGCTTTTATTTAAATTGAAAATCATGGATTTCATGAATTTTGTGTGTTTAACAGGTGCCGTGTCTCATGCTGAGATTTACCGACTCTCGCTGAGAAATGTAATTATGAGGCCATCTGTTGGTCAAGATTGATAGTAAACAGAAAGCAAACATCATGGACACTTTTAAATGAATCAAAATGGAGAACTGAAATCATTTGAAATCAAATGCAGACCTGTAATCATTTACATTTTACTAATTGTATTAAAAAGAATTGAACTGAAGAGTAGAGCTGAATTGAAGTGCCCAAATGTGGCTCACGGGAAGATTTGGGGCTTGAACTCACACCCATTCCTTGCCACAGCTGCTTACTTGTTGCACAGTTGAAATGATTTTAATCACTATTCTCACACACTGTTTGAAAATTCAATATGATGTAACTTTTGTAAAAAAATGTAAAAAATTTGAAAATCCAGCAACACCCTGAACTGGACACGACTATCCTGATCTGATTATCATGAAAACGAGTAAAAGAACTACAATCAATATCAAATAACCTTGCTTTTTAAAAATAATATTTTAATGAATATTATTTATACTTATTATTATTAATATATTAAGTCACGGAAATGCGGAATAGTTTTATTAACTTTTTTGTCTTTTTTTAATGGTTTTCATAACTTCATTAGATCGTACATATCCTATTGATATCTTTACATATGCTGCCTCTAGTACATGCCACAATGCTAAACCTACACACACACCACATTGTCCATCACATGTCAAAAGGGACGTTTTGATCTTCCTTTGATTCGGTCAGTCACATTTTGATCTTGGCTGTGATGCGTCATTAACATTTTAACATTTCTCCTTATTCCCTTGCAGGATTAATGACCTCACCGCACCATCCCCACAACCCCCTGCTGCTAACCTTGTATTAATTGGGATGTCAAAAGCCTCTTCTCCTACTCTTTATTGTATACATTTACCATTAGACTCATTAGCTTCCCGTTGCTTCTCGTCACGCCTCTCCTTCCCAGCCAGGCGCGACTCTCTTGGGAGAACATTTCCATCTTTCCACTAGGCCTGTCTCAGCGTTATTCCCTTCTGTAGACTCCTCTCTTCTGACGGCCCTCTTTTGCTTTTTTATTATTATTTTTTTTCCCGGGCCGCTCTGATCAAGAGCTGCTCGGGTGTTAATTGGCGGCTCGTGTGCGGCTCCGCCTCTTCATTCAGCTTTAATGGTCACCATTGACAAACAGCAGGCAGATAATAAGAAAATGACATTTTTTTAAATACCCCGAGGGAAATGTTTGAACGAGGTGAGATGTAGGCCCTGAGCGGTTTTTGTGTATTATTATTATTTTTTAAATCAGAACAATGCATTATGGGAAAGCCCTGATTTGTTAGGATTTAATAGTTTCCATGTTGACAGAGTGTAAAATATATTTATATTGCATAAAACGTCTGTGTATCAGCACAGCCAAAATCATTCTAGTTCCTCTCCACCTTAAATTATCTTTCCTTCTGCTGTCTTATGTCTTTCACGTCTCGCTCAGCACTTCGCGCTACATTTTAATGAAAGCTAATAAGAGCGGCCTCGTCCCAATACCTACGGCTCTTGACATTTCTCTAAATGTGAGCGCGCTGGTGGCTGCTTGCCAGACCTGATCCTGTTTTTGGAGCCGAGCATTGACGCTGACATGGGATTGCTTTCATCTGATCAGTCACATGTCTAAGCGAAGTGACTGAGACAAAGTTAGAGCTTTTTTTTTTTTTCCCCCTCACAGAAGTCAAGCAGAGACAGATGGTTGAGAGTGTGCCCTCAATGACACACACGCCTCTGCACTTTCAGAGTTTTTAAAGCGACATAGATGAAAATTATGTAAATGAGAAATTAATTGTGAGCGTCTTATTTCACCTAAACTCAGTGTGCTAGCAATCAGTGTCAAGTTTTCTGAATTTCATGCAAAATTTCAAAATTCCAAACCAATGAAATGAAATGAAACCCAAATGAAGTTATTTAAACTGTCAGCTTTTTCACTATCTCAGACACTCTTGTTTATGTTATTTCTGACACTGGTATTTATAAAAATGGACAAAGCACATCCTACGTCCAAGAACATTGTAACAGCCTTGAAACCTGAATCAGGTTCTTCCACATTTTCGATGTCACTTCGCACAAGCATCATATACAGAGTAGAGTTATTGCATTGTATCATTTCAGTTGATGATATCAGTTGATATCATTATTGTATCAACTTCAGCTGCTGGTAGTTACGTGAGCTATATTTATTATTTGATTTTCATTTCATTTTAATAAAAGTGACATGGTTCAACTGGAATCTAATTTCATAGTGTTAATCAAGGTTTAATTTAAATGAAATCTAATTTAAATGAACCTTATTTATAAATGTAAGTAAGTAAAATGTAAACCTAATTTATAAATGTAACTGATCATGGTTTCCATTCTGTACAAATAAACCAATCCTTAAGTCAAAGGCCTGCCAAAACACTGAAAGAAATGAACCAGCCAGTGAAAATCAGACTACCAAGATGAAGACATTTGTTTTAAATGGTTGGATATGGCATTGCTACTGTAAATCTCCAAAGATGTGTTGGCATCCATGTGACTTTGGATCGCCTCAACCGTGGTTTGTCCATACAAGACACTGCATGCGGGTCAATATATCAGCCACATCTTTCTCTCTCTCTCTCTCTTTAAGAAAAAGAAACGGAGGTTGAAACCTAACGAAGCCCTGGGAAATCCCCATCAGACACCCCTCTCTTAATCCCTTTAATTTTGAAAGGTATTGTTTAAGGCTTCAAAGTTGATATGGTTTAATCCCCTCTTGAACACTACTGGATGGTAAATGAGGCCGCGTCAGCCGCTAATCTACTCACCACAACAGAAAATCCTCCTTCAAGACGCGGTTGCACGGGCTTCCTGTGAACTCGTCGTTTGATGTTCCCTACCTGCTATCGAACACGGCTTCTGTCTTAACCCGACTGTCACTTGCTGCCTGTCCCCTTTTATCAGACCCTTGCTGCCTTTCTACCATGCTAAAGCTGGCATCAAGCATGACCCTTTTCTCACTAAGTAACTCTCTCCCTCTATTTTGGGAGAAGTTGATGAGCTTCGGGATAAGGCGAACAGGCATGGAATTTCTTTTAATTCGGCCTTGTATAGAGGGAGTGTATCATGAGGACCGGGTGTGTTCTGTTGTCGTTTTTCAGGTTTGGTGGTCCATTTTTAATCTGGATGAGCTCACATTGCTGCAGTTTTGCATCAGCGTAGCTTTCAGCAGCTGCCCAGGGAAAATACAGCCTCTCGCCATCCGTGCCGTCTAGGATGTTTGAATTGTCAGACTCTGCTTCTTGATGAGCACTAGTTTGTTTGAGGATGATTCTTCTTCTTTTTTTTTTTCCTGGAGGAGTTGTTCCAAGCAAGCACCTCTGTGCTGTGAGTAAGTAGTGTAATAAAGGCAAGTTATTTCTGAGCTCTTATTTGGAAAAGTGTTCAAAAAGGGAACTTTTCGGGCTGGTGCACCTCCAGCTTTCTCTGTGAGGAAAAAAATAAAAGAGAGACAGCATGTTGCTTAGTTGCTTAGTAACCTCCCATGATTAATTTTGCAACTTGTAGAACTGCAGCAAAACTTCACCTTTTTTCTACACCCCAGGGACGTTACAGTAAGGATGAGCAGAAAAAAATGACAGACTTTCCAGTTTATTAGGTAAACCTACATAGTAGACACACTCGCTGGCCATATTTAGGTGCACAGTTAAAAAAAAAAAAAAAAGTGATATGCTCATATGAGGTCACCATGTTCATGAGAAGTGAGCAAGAGCATGTAGAGGTGCACAGGTGGCTCTGCCGACTCTTACGCTGTATGAGGCATTTCGCTGGCATATGTTGGGCTCGCATGTCCCCCCAAGCTGGAATACTCAATGCAATTTAATATAAATTCATTCTCAATGATGACTATAAACCTATAATAAAGCAGTGCAATCTTCAAGGATAACTTTGCTGACATACGTACATAAAGCACAAAGTCTCACTGAAGGGTGTAGGAGTATATGCAATGTTATTAATGAAAGATAATGGCATTTAATTGCAAGGTAAAAGTAAACATATTCTTGGAAAATACTAATTTAAATACATGAGTTAGTTATTACACTGACAAAAAATTATTGCTTGCGAATAGCACTCATTTAGAAGATAGATATCATTTCACCATTAAAAAAAAAAAAGAAGATTGATACCCGTCCTATTGGTCCCCAGCAATGTAATTTGTATTTATTTGCAACGAACATGTGTAGTTTTAATTTTGTCCTTACTGTTTTGTTTTTTTCTCTTTCAGCATTGGAAAACAAGTAGGCAGAAAAGAAATTCAAAGTTTAAAACACAAATTAGACCATTGCTGGTGGTTCTTATTCCCCTCTGATTAATAAATACATCCAAGAAAAGTTTATCTTCCGGGATTGCAGAATAATGTGTAATGATAATATGCAATTATCACCTCAGATTTTTTCAGCAGTAACCTCAAGATGAGGTGTAACTTAAGTGTTAGAGCAAGTGCTGATGGAGAGAGCAGGGAGCGGCGGAGAGAGAAAGCACAGTGACATATGTGTGTCGTGGAAGTGTTAAGCACTCTTTTACTTTTGCAGTTAATTTAGACAGATCACAATGGGCCCTCTTCTGATTCGTCCTTGTTTGTGCATTCATTATTGAACGTGTTCAAAGGCAAGGGAAAGAAGGAATGAAAGAAAAGAGAGTGTGAGTTTGAAAGGTAGGGGGGGGGGGGGGGGGCGGGGGGGGT
>JAQMYG010000036.1:13656830-13701821 GCA_030014215.1 Clariallabes teugelsi | reverse complement strand
CACACAGAGACGGGAATCGAACCCGGACCCTGGAGGTGCAAGGCGACAGTGCTAACCACTACACCACCATGCCGCCCTAGGTAGAGAGTTCTGCCATACAGAAACACAGGCAGACATGTACATGGGATTTAACCTGAAATAATAATATCACTGATTAAATTAAAGCTGAGTTAAACTATTTCTACAAAGTCTTTTTCCATCAACGACGAGTATTTATGCTAGTGGAAAATAATATTTGAATAACTAACAACTAATAAGGAAATGCATACTAAGGGCATTCAACTCATTCATTAGACATTAACTACCTAAAATTGATGATTGATGTTCAAGTCAAACCGGGACATTTGTTTGTACAGAACACCGTTAACTCACAAGCCTTGGTTTAACATGAATGGCAGTCGTATAATTCATCTACAGTCAGGTGATCACACTTGTGATTGAATGCATTATAAATTGCCCAGGGTAGTAACAATATCCAGGATCAAGCACCTTATTAAATGTTTATTTCAGCTATGTGAAGAAACATTTGTTTTCAATCTTTACCTGTATGAATGGAGCAAAATGTTTATACAGAATAAATAATTATCTTTTTTATTTTTGCCCCAGCAGATAAACCTGAATCTCAGACGGAACACACCTGCCCCCTGTGTCTGGGCTGGTTTGACACTAAAACTGGTCTGTCGAATCATGTGCGGGGTCACCTGAAGCGGATTGGCAAACCAATCTCAGGTGTCAGCAAGTCTCCTCTGCGCATCCTCACCGAGCTCCTGCAGGACGAGAACGAGCACAGGAACGTTCTCCGAGCTCTTGAAGCCAAACCTCGCCTCTCTAGACCCTTCATATCTCGGAAGCTTGCAGGAAGTGAGGGCTCGTATGTTATGCCCACTGGTGTCCCGGTCAAGCTTCAGCACACTGCTAACAGGCTGGTCTCTGAGGAGAGTGAGAAGAGGAAGAGGAAGGAAGAAAAGATGAACGAGAACAGCAAAAGCACTTTAGTAGAGCTTCTTAAAAGTCAGAGAGTGGACCAGGAACTGGCAGTCACATGCCACTCTAAGAAAGCCAGAGCTCGTTTCATCATTTCTCCATCAAAGAAGGTTTCTTATGAAACGCTGCCCAACTCCATATGTAGCCAAGGTGAGGAAATTACACAGTCATTATCTTATGTGAAAAAAAAAACATATAATGCAAATGTTTAAATTTTAATGCATGCTTCACAAAAGCACTCTGCACAAAAGTAACTGAAGGAACAATATGGTGCATATTTTACAATTTAAGGTCACTAACAAAGTGCTATCAAAATAGAACTGTCACATAGTTATGACTTATAGAAACACTGCATATTTAGTTTCAATATGCAGTGTATGATTTGCCAAATTTGAAAAGATTAGGTCTCTAAGGATTAAATAAGTGTGAATCACTGAATCACACTTTTTAACTTTTTCTTGAGCCAACCATGCATACAAAGCTCAAGAACACAAAGCTCCACCTCAGAGCCTATACAGTAGTTACGTCATGATAAACTCTTAGAAGCTTTCAGCTATGGCTTTTGCACTGTATTGTCTGTGCCTAAATTACAAACCATTTAAATAGCTGCTTGATGTTGATTTATATACACACATTTCACCCCATAATGATTTAATGAGAATAGCCATGTGTGCCATCACATTCCTTTTTTTCCTATATAATGTATATATACAGTATAATGCTTCACAAAAGCACTCACAAACGTAATTGAAGGAACTAGGTATTCACAATATTGTGAATATTTTAAGCATTTAGAGCTTATTTAGCTTACTAACAAAGTGCGATCAAAATAGTACTGTCACATAGTTATGACTTTTGATGACTTAACTTGAATGGCAGTCGTATAATTCATTTACAATCAGGTGATCACACTTGTGATTGAATGCATTATAAATTGCCCAGGGTAGGAACAATATCCAGGATCAAGCACTTTATTAGATGACTTAGTTTAGTTTTAATATGCAGTGTATGATTTGCCAAATTTTCCAGGACATATGCCTCAAAAGAGTTGAATTTAGAAGGGTAAAGTCATTTATAAACAGTATAATAAAGTAGGGCAAGGTCTTTACATTAAATTGAAATTAAATAGGTATAAATACGTATTAAATTTAAATATTTTATATTTTTACTGATATAAAATTCCACAGCTTTTATGCCTCCCATTATGCTTGTGTCCACTGGCAGCAAAATATGTGCTGTGGAAGAAACAAATGACAAAAAGTTAAAAAAAAATGTTTTTTTCGTTTGACGTTTGCTGATCTTTATAGAGAGCGTTCCATAAAGTGTCCGAACAGAACACATGAGCAGGGCTTCTGGAATGTTTAAAGTAGCTCAGGCGGTATCGGTGCTTTAAGTAAAATTGAGACCTGGTTTTAAACACCACTGTCTCATTGCATCTTTATAGACTAGATATTCCATTTTAAAATTGAATACAAGCGCTGCTCTTCAAACCTGAAGCAGACTCCTTGAAACATTCGCTCTTAAGCAACGACACATGGACTGCATACCAGGATTTGACACACTTGTTCTATTTTCTTTTTCTTAGCTAAAATAAAAGGTTGTGAATACTTACAAGACTATATTATACTTACAATAAATACTTACAATACTATACAAGACTTATTTGCACTTAACTAGTAATATTCCCCTATGTAATACATCACATCACTATATAAATTTATATTAGTAGTGATACTATTATCACCAACTTTGTAATTGTTTATTTATAAGAAGGAACCTTACACCGGGGAAGAATTTCAAAAACAGTTTTATTTAAATGTAGTCCTAAATAGTTGAATGAAGCTTCCAATGATCAGATTGAATTATGCAGAATCAGCGTGATCAATTCACATAGTATCAACATAAAGCAGTTAGATTATGAAATAATTTTTTTTTTTTAATTATGGACTGTGAGTAGTGCGGTGGTCATGAGGCTGTTGCAGAACATCAGTGACCTGAGTTTGAGCCTCAGTTAAGTTGAGAGCGTGAGGTTTGATATTATACAGAGCTTTGAAATTTTTCTTCAGTGTAGGTAGGCTGCATTTTTATGGCTTTAGTGGGATTGCATTAGAAGTAATGTGGAGTACAAGAGTACAGGCGAGATCGACTGAAGCAGTCTTGGCACAGATAAAAAAATGATCCAGAGGTTTTCCCCTTGTGCAGGCACAAGTACGTGGTCAGATATGAAACATGCACAATAGAAAAGATACATTTCAAATACCATCTAGTACACCTCTTTTAAAGTTTATTCCATTTTCCACTGGCCATTTGCTGTTTCACTTAGTAATGATGACATTGCGCTGCTTCTTGCTTTTTCGTTGAATATTATTGTTCATTATTTCACTCGATCACTATACATTACGTATACCACGATGCTGAGATCAGAAACTGATAAAGATACCACAGCAGACATTTTCAGCTTTTGTCTCTACCTGCACACCTGGGTTACACTCATTACACCAGCACAACACACACTACGATACATACAGTATGTGGTGTTCCCTGTTAAAGGCTTCTGGAGGCTTTCGCTGATTTTTTTTAATCTACAGTCTTCCCTTGTAATGTTAACTAAATTGAAGTGTACATAAATCATCTCAGCCAGTTTTAATGAGCACACAGCTTCATTGTAACACAAGGTCTTCTCTCTGTCTCAGACAGCTGTGTGTATGATCTGTCTTGTCTCTACTGATGTAGAATCAAAGGCGGAGAGTGTGATGTGACAGACAGGTAATGGCTAAATTGTATGATACGCTGAAAAATCTGGGTCACATATGAGAAGAGAACATTATTTACTTTAATAAGAATATAGGTATGTTTTTTCTTTAGGCTTATTGCAAGTGAATAGTATTTGATTGAGTTTGGCACTAATCTGATACACTTACAGAGTGGGGTACGGGTACATGCGGTACAAAACATTAATTATGTTTTAATTACTGTTTTGCATGTTTTAACCACCCAATCTATTGTTAAATACTCTATGTATGGTAGACAGCTCACACTTCATAAATCACAGATGTTCTCTTTGTATCCGTCAAGTCTTGAGATGCCTCTCGAAGAAAGAGCAAAAAAATACTTCCTACCTATTGAATTATTATAAGACAAATTAAAAGATGGAGCATTATCTAACATGGCTTTGAAATTCAAATGTTAAAACTGTGGTCTTTGATGTAATGTTGGAAATGCCTCAGCCGTGTTCACACACCTGTGTTTCATGTCTTTCCAAATAAGCATTTCAGTAACATTAGCTGAGAAAATGAGTTTAAAACCGTATTCGTCTTGCTCTAATGCACTTCACTCACTTACTCATTGTCTATATGGCTTTATACTGTATACAGTAGAGCCTATCCCAGGAAACTTAGAGCACGAGGCAGCATCCATTGCAGGGCACACACACGTACACACACCACAGGTCAATTTGGGAACTCCAATTTGCCTAAACTACATACAGTATCTTTGGACTGTAGGAGGAAACTGGAGTACTTGGAGGAAACCCACCTGCAGGAAAAAAAAAAGGGAAAAACAAGAAACGGTATTTTAAATTTATTCTTAAGACTGGGATTGACTGGTATGGGTGCCAAATTTCCTTTCCAAGAACACACACACACACACACACACACACACACAGACCACGCCCTCCTAACTAGGACTGACAAAAAGACGGAGGCCATGCTTATTGCATTGTGAGTGACAGCCACAGAAGCCACACCCCTTCACTCGGAGTGACAGGTTAAGAGGCCACATTTATAATATAGATATAATTGCTCATTACACCCCAATTTCTATATGGAGGGAACCTTCTTTGGTTCTGGTTGAGTTGATTGCTTCCGTGCTTGTCAGGAAGTTCAGGTTGTCTGTTTCTGAATCCTAAAGCTGTGCTGTGACACTTTTTTAGAAAATGTTACCTTTTAATCAAGTGAGATGGTGGTGAATAGGAAATATGTGCCTCAAGATATTAGGTAGGTAATTAAGACATCTGTTGGTTTGCCGCATGTTATTGTCAGTACAACAATTTGCAGGTAATTTAAATAACCTTTGGTGTCTTGTCATGGAAAACAAGTCCAAGTAGCATATGTTTTGCATGGTTTAGTGTGAAATAAGTGGAAGCTGTTACAATTTCCCCACAACACACCCTGTATGCACCCTCAATTCATCCTTTCCATCTTTGTTTTTTTTATCTATCCATATGTCCATCTGTTTACATGGTAAAATACTTACATCGGGGTGTATATGTGAGGCGGGCTGGAAAAGCCAGTGGGAAGTCGATGTGGCTGAGTAGTTTTTCTGCTTAAGAAATCTGTACTATAAGAAACACTAAATATATAATTTTAAGAAAATGACGGGATGCATTTAATTAGGTTATTTTCTAACCTTTGCTGTCTGTCACAGCAGGTAATAATCAAGTTCAGTTCAAATACAGCAGTAAATGTAGTCAGTCTGCCTAAAGAAACCTAAAACATTGCTAGAAAACTGTACAGGTCATAAATGTAAGGCTAATGGCGAGCCTGATCAGTTATATCGGTAAGTTTAATTCAGGCTGTCAATACATAGTATTGTTTTTTATGTGATGCTGTTTTCACTTTTTTCTTTAATTCATCCAACCATCCATCCATCCATCCATCCATCCATCGCCCCAGGTAACTTAGGGTGCAAGGCAGGGTACACCCCAACCCAATGCATGGCACAAGCAGACATCCACACACGTTATTCCTTTAATTAAAAAAAATCTTGCATGGTATAAATCAAATGCAAGCAAAATATTTTTAACGAAGCTGATTTATCCTTTGGCATGTCGCTTTCCCCAAGCGGTTCTCCTCCTCATCAAACTGTTTTAAATGTCTAACTCAACCTGTTGCATTTCAGCAGGAATAAATCATTCCTAAATGATCGCTCAACATTTTTCTTCTCTCATTGTCAAAAAAAAAAAAAAAGAAAGAAATGAAAAACAAACAGTGTGGAGTGTATTTTGATAAACATTGTTCTCAACAACATAGAAGTGAGTGTAAAGATTTGACAACAGATGGAGTGAGAGGGTGAAGACACTGAGGGAATCACAGTTTATTACGCTCAAGCTGCTGGTGTGCTCGAAATGTTGCCCACACACACACACACACACACACACACACACACACACACACACACCCTAGGATCTAAATATAGTGTTCACATGTTAATAAAAAGATCTGTAGATGTTGGAGTACATGTTCACATATTGTGTGCAATAGTTAAAAATTGTTGTAATTTCCAATATAGTCATTTTAGTGTTCATGTAAAAATTAACTGTTAAAATAGAGAATTGAAAAAGATCCTGTAACAAGACAAAACCCCATTATACAGAATATTTCATTCAATACATCTTATCCAAAAGATAAGATGAAGACAGAGGTTATGTACAGTATACAGTATGCCTTATTAGAGAATATTTATAGTCACATTTAGAAAGGGAGATAACTGTAGATACATTTTGTGAAAAACATTTATTTGATTTTAACATGTCAGGAATGTAACATCACAGGGATGTTCTATTATTAGAAAGAACAAACCGCCTGTTGATTAATTTCTTTTCATATAACAGCACACCCAGAGTGATAGAGTTTTGAAATTATGAACAACACATCACATCACATCTACATCTACAGGTACATCTGACACTGGGTATTTAATCGATCAATATTAAATAAATGTTTCCCCGTGCAAAGCTCCATCATATCACTGGTTACACATTTTGCTCATTAAATAACACACTTTTTAATCAAGATAATTATTAGTCTTAGATTATGTCCAATGTCCATCACGCAGGTCTCTATTAATGATTTGTTACTATAGGAACAATAATTCTTTAGAACAAATACTCTCATATAAACCTGTATGGCAGTTGTGGCAGATTGACTGAATGATCAGAGCTGCTGTTAGAGAAAATAAATCAACACCTTCTGACCAAGATTGAGAATCTGATTACTTTTAATATAAGAATGTTTTCGTCTTTGTCCTTTTTACAGGAAAGTTTGAGGGAAACAAGAAGATTTGTATCCACTGTAATGCGACTTTCCACAGCGGGGTCAGTCTGTCCAATCACCTTAGGGCTTATGCACGCAGGAAAAGGATCGCCATGCTGGAAGGAACATGTACGTGCTCTTTACATCTTATCCATACATACTTTGCATATGCCCATATTAAGAGTTTGAATCTCTCCTCCTGAGATATGATGTTTAGAGTTGTTGAAGCTCTATCATGAATAAAAAGCCTAGTGCATAGATTTGTATTGGTCAGTTGTAATGTCCCCACTACATGCACACTTTACTAACTGTAACTGTGTGTATCTTCAGCATATGATTGTAATCAGAAACTGCCTCGCCTGAGGTCTGGGCCAAAGAGGAAGGCGTTCCACACTCTACACAACACCTCTGAAGTGATCTACACACTCACATGCAGGTAACATGCTCAAAAAGCCATGTAGTCACTGTCATGCATTTTTAGTGGGTTACGAAAGTTTACTGACCCCTTCAGTTTATAAATACTGTAGCTTCAAGTTGCTGTCATATTGAACTTCTAGCCTAGTTTGGCCAGATGCTTTTTGGAACATGCAGATCTTTATAAATGGTTCTGTACCATAGCCTTGATCCATGCCTGACACAATTTTAGAGTTCTTTGGATTTCATTTTAATCTTTTTAAATCACAGTTGTTATGAAGATTGACTTTAAAACATACAGGGTGATTCACTCGAAAGAGGCCCTGAATATTCAGTAATAACTCTCACTAGGATAAAGTAATCTGAACGAAACAACATACAACGTGCCCCACAGTATGTGAAGCCGGAATGCCCCTGAATCAGCCGATAAGGTAGGTGCCAGACAGCTGTTGTGCCGTTTAACGCCGTACCCCTTCACTCAGTCACTTGACCTTCTCATCAGGATAGTGGGTGTACAGTAATAAGCAGAAAACGAAGATCACTTCCAGAATCGCATTTAATACAATCGCTTACACATACGTTAAAGTATGTAGCTTATTTTATTGGTTCTGATTGCTTCATCATAACGAGAACAATTACAGAATATTCGTATGAATCACGTTGTACAACGTCAATCAAATATAAGACAACCTCAAGAATTTGGAGCACAAGGTTTACTTTATTTTGTATCTTCGGGTATCAGCACAGAGTTAAAATTATAATACACAGGGCAGGGCTGGTCAGTTATGGCCAAATTGTAATCACGGTTATTTTGCTAAATATTGAGATATAGAAATATTTAACATGATTAAATAATTTATTTTGGAAATTTCATCAATTTATTTAACTTACAGTAGAATAAATTTCTTGAACTTTAAGTATAATTCAATATAAAACAATAAAAAAGTAAAAAATTATATAAATGCCACAACACTGCTGTAAAGTAAATAGATAGACTGAATTTACTGTATAACACAACAAGAAGAACATCATTGTGAAAAGGAATGATGCAAATATTTATTTAATTGCTATTATCTATTGCTATTATCTTGTTGTCATAATCATTGGTAGCCAAAATTGTAATCGAAAGTTTTGACTAATTGCACAGCCCTAACACAGGGTCAGAAATGTTCCTACTTTCAGATAATTATCAATTTAGTGGTGCTAAAAGTCCTAAAGTGTTTTTTTAAATTGCCAAGCTTGAGCCCTCTTAACCTCCTGTAGTGATCATGATTGACTACAGCTGGTAGCTTCTCTGTGCCAACATAAAAATGGCTTGTTTTCCAGCACTCAGCGGATCGATTAACACACAGTACAATGAGAAAGTCCAAGGAGCTCAGTGCAGATCTGAGAAAGAGGCTGGTATATTTACACAAGTCAGGACTTTCTCCTCGAGCTATTTCTAAATGAAAGCAGATTACAAGCTCAGTTCAAAAAATTATATGTAATTACAAGTTATTGGGAGGAGTCGCTCATTTGCCAAAGTCTGGAAAAAGACCCAAACTGTCACATTCAGCTGAGAGGACACAGGCTTGGATTGTCAGAAACCACCAAGACACAAGCCTACTATGAACGGGAAGCTGCTGGAACATTTGTCATGAGAGTTTTAAACCAACATGGACTTAAAGGCTGCCATCCAAGAAAGAAGTCCCTTCTGCAAAATTGATACCTTCAAGTTTGACCTAAGATTGCAGCTGACCACCTGGACAAAAAAAAACTCCTGGAGGAAAGTTTTAACCAAAGATACGTTTGAAGGAGTACAAATGAGGCATTTCACTTCAAGAACACTGTAGCTCGTAAGCATGGTGGTGGTAGCATCAAGTTCTGGTTTTTTTTTTTTGATCCCAGTGGAGCTGGTACTGTACAATGCACACATAAATGAAATAAAAATGAATGAGGGCTACTTTAGAATTTTTCAGCAGAACCTTAAATCATCAGCTAGATGGTTGAACCCAGCACAAAATTAACAGGACAATGACCTTAAGCACATACCAAAGCTGGTTTTAGAATGAGTAGAGGAGGCTAACTTTAGGCTTGTGGAGGCTCAACCCTATGTAAATATTCATTGACCATGCTTAGAAGTCTGGTTTGTGCCAGGAAACCAACCAATTGAATTCATGTTCATGATGAGTGTATGTCGAGCTCAGAATACCATTATCAACTGTATGACACAATACACACTACTTCCCAAACCCACCATATCTGGTTATTAAATTTAGTTCCCTTTTCTCGTTTCACTTACTACCCCTTGCTCTCGCCGGTCTCTCACTCTCGCGGTCTGTGTGTCAATTTCAGGTTTTGCGATCTGGTCTTCCAGGGTCCGCAGTGTGTGCAGGAGGACTGGGTGAAGCACCTGCAGAGACACCTCATGCACACTGCTGTCAAAGGCACAGGCGCTGGGATGGTGGAGGTGCCAGCTGTGTGTGAGGAGCCATGTGCTCCAAACTGTGTCACTCAGGGGCTCTAAATCACGTTTACATACAAGCTTTATTCACATTACCACTCTTCTGCATAAGTAAATAAGGAGATAACAAGAGACACACATAAATTTATTCTATATAGAGATATCTATGGACAAACGTAGAAATCTATATAAGAAATATTTCTTTTTATATGTGTATGTATGTGTCACGCACACACACACACACACACACACACACATACATATATACACATACACACACACACCGATCAGTCACATAACATTGATTTCCAATTATATACCAGTAAACTGGTGATAGGATCATGGGAACCCAATGCTGACTCATGCCTTTAGAGAGCTAAGGCCAACCCATCCAGTCCAATCCCACAGAAAAACCAATGCAGCACACCTTACCAAAATAAGTCAGGGCTCAGGGGGTAAGCAGCCCAAGGCCACCAACCCAGACTCCAAACTCCCCAGATTCAAATTTAATCGAGCATCCTGGAATGAACCAGACAAACAAGTCCAGTCCACGGAAGCCCCACCCTGCAACCCACAGCACCTAAAGCATCTGATTTAACTCTAATGGGTTTAATATACTTGCTGACCTGTGTGTTTGTGTTTGTGTGTGCTTTATACATCAGTCAAAAGTTTGAACACAAGTTTGGATCTATTTTCTACATTTGAGGACAATACTGGATTTGAAATAACGCACGTCATTAGGTAATTAAGTAACAACACGAACAATGACAGTCAGTTGTTATTTTAAGACATGAAGGTCAAGTGTTCTGGAAGAGTTCTTGCAAGAACAGTATTGTCAAGAGCAAAACCTATCAGTCACCATGATGAAACTGGCTCTCATGAAGACCATCCCAGGAAAGCAAGACCAAAACTTACCACTGCTGCAGAGGAGAAGTTCATTTGGAGTTACCAGCCTCAAAAATCACCAGTTATCAGCATCTCAGATTAGAGCCGTTGTGAGGTCTTTACAGAGCCTAAGCAGCAGACACATCTTTATATCAACTATTCATATTGTGGAAGCATTCAGCATTGTTTTACAACGCTTCTAGTTCTGGTACATTTTCAACATTCTCAGGTGTTCTGCTAGTTGCAGGCCTTTCAGAACGTGGCTCGCCTTCAACTTCAACAGGTTCTCGTCCATATTTAAAGCATTTCTGACACACTTTTATTTATTTATATTTTATTTATTTCACTTTTACTAATTTATTCATTTATTCATTTAATTTATTCATCCCCGAAAGCCTTCTGAGTCATAGTTTTCGTGGAAGAATGTTCAAGCATATAGCAAAATTCGATTCAGATTCATTGCTCTACTCGTGCCACACATTACATATACAGTTCTCACTCCAGGCATCTAGCGCCCCACTGACTAGTACAGTGAAACTCTCTACGCATGTGCATTACAGTTCACTTTTCTTGGCTGCCAGGTTACACCGATGTTGCACAAACTGTTCTTGTTTTATTAACAATGCCGTTGTCCAGACAGACCTTGTATACACCAATCGGCCACAACATTCTGATATTGAGTAGGTCCGCCTTCGGCCACCAAAACAGCGATGCACTGTGTTCTGACTTCTTTCTATGTGACCCAGCATTAACCTTTTCAGCAATTTCAACTATAGTAGCTCTGCTATTGGATCAGCCTACACAGGTCAGGCTTCATGTCCCACGTGCATCATTGTGCCTTGGCCCCCCATGACCCTTTCTCTGGTTCACCGGATTTCCTTCCATGGATCACTTTTGGTAGGGCCAAAAGTGACCATTGCAGATTTGGAACATGCCACAAGGGCTGCAGTTTTGGAGTTCTCTCTGGCCATCACAATTTGGCCTTTTTACAGTAGCGGTAGTTACAATATCTCATTACAATGGCACCTGGAAATGGATGGGATATATTAGGCAGCAAGCGAACATTTTGTCCCTGACGTTGTAAGCTGTTGTAAGCAGAAGAAATGGGCAAGTCTAAAGATTTGATCGACTTTGACAAGGGCCAAACTGTAATGGTTAGACCACTGGATCAGAGCGACCTCAAAACTGTAGCTCTCCTGAGATGTTCCCCAGATGATCGGTGTGTATATATGATTCGATACCCAATATGGTGTTTACAATTAAATACAGTCAAAATACAGTTAAAGGTTCAGTGATGACATACTTTAAATGATTAAATCTGTAAAGAACAACTATATATGAAACCAAGTGAAAAGAGTATTTCTCCAAAACATGCATTCTCTGAAATATATCAAACAAAACCTACAGAAAACATTAGAGAGTAAGAAAGAATATTTTCTAATATTATACTTATTTCATTTTTTAGTGTTCTCCCCCTACAGGCATGACATTTGTCATAAGTCTGGTTATTGACACGTTCCCACATTTATATAGTCTTACACAGAGCTGAATATCTGCTTAGAGATAATGTGCTCTGATCTATTTTTAAATCATAGTCATAGTTGGTGCACACAGTGTTACATTTACTTGTATTGTGAAGACTTCTTTTGTAAGCATGATTCTTGTGTAACTAAGGATACTCTGAAAGGTTGGCCACTGAACTTTTTTTTAAGAATAAATACAGAAACAATCAAACTATAATTTTTTTATTTTATAAATCATTTAACATTTAATTAGTAGTTTAAAAAAGCCCTTATTGATCAAACTTGAATGTGTTATTTGCATATGCTAATTTTACAATCAGTTAATGTACTTATCAAGTTTTTTTGCTGATTAAAAACAGTGCATTCTTAATAAGGAATTATTCTCTTAGAATTAATGTACTTTAACGGAAAATTTGACTTCAGGGTGAGATTAACCTAAACAACCACAAAGACATTTTTCTTAAATTTATGGGTGCCAATACTTTTTTGACTGTATAGGATATATTAATAAAATTATCCCCAGTTAGTTGATGTTATAACGGATTTATGAAATAATTCGTTCACATATAATTCCAGGTCCTTAAAGCTATGGTCGTCATGTGGTTATGTTTCTTAAATTCTTATCCCTTATTGATTCACTATTCATTTGTGATCTATTGCTCTGTTTCCCCTATGTCAGAATTTCTGTGTTTTCTGAATTTGGTCACCTGCATTACTGTTTTATCTGATTTGTACTACATATGTCTACCTTTTCTAATTAACACGAGGGCTGTAATGCCAGTAATGCAAAACTGGGCATAATGTTTTTAACTTATGTCTGATATACAGTAGGTTGTTCAAATTGCACATGTTGCTAGAGTCACTCTTCCTTTTTAGTAAATTTTATTCCTTTTCTTGGATCATTGAGTTCTTAATAAAAGAGGGGTGTAGTCTGTCTGACATCCACAGAGGGCTACATTAACAAGAGCAATGTACACAGGTGGATGAAGAAGTTTAAAGAAGGGCAAACCAAGTATCAACTGCAACAATGGGGTTTTTTCAAGGCCCAAAATGCATCACTTGTGATGAAGACTATGTTGAGTAGTACATTTATATTGAGTTTATAGAGTTTGTCTACCAATATGTGCAATTTGAATGACCTCAGTCAGTTAATAAAATTTAAATTACGGCCACTTTAATATTACTTTCAGTACAGCCCTTGTACATCATATTTTCTAGAACTAAACAGCAGTGGTCCATTATCAGCCATAATCACATGCAGTGCAGGATTAGCATTTTATGCTACTTCTTTGTTTAGTAGTGATTATTAGTGATTAGTGTTGGGGTTTATTTGAAACCCTCAGATAAAAATGCAACAAAAAAAAAAAAGATAGAATTTATGCAATGATGCAAATGAACCAAAAATTATAAATATATATATATATATATATATAATACGGCATTCTGTTTTCACTATTTGATTTTGACGTGATGTGTTCTAAATTTTCATTTCTGCCAAGGATGATGTTACTTTATGCATGATAAAGGGCCTTTAGACACTTACATTTACAGTGATGTTAGCATTTTAGAGACACTAAATTAAAACAACTGTCATGTTAACACATTGGAAACCAGAAGGACAACCGATGTATATGCTTATCAATAAGACAATACAAAACTCCTGATATAAGCTCACATAAATGTTTTAAAAGCACACTGTTCTGTGACACTATGCTCGCTACACTGCTGTAACAGCTGCATACACTGCTCTTTTTTTTTGTTTTTTTGTTTTTTTGTAGGAATAATAATGGTTCGGATGCCAGATTTTAGTGAAGGCACTGTTTATGTATAACACTCACCTCAACTGTGATGCATCCAAAAGTATAACTCTTACTTTAAAATTTATTAAGAAATAATCTATTAACATTCTGTGCTTAAACTATTTATGAGCAATTTTATATGTGAATAAGTGACATACCATATTTTCCTGATTATAAGGTTTGCTATTTGCGCTCTGCAGCATATACAGTGAAGCAAGATATGTTAATTTTTCTTTCTTTATTTTAATATTTTTTTGGCTTTAGCCTAAATACAATAAGTCCCATTGTTGAGGGTGTTTTTTTTGTTTTTTTTAATATATATATATATAATATAGTAGACACATTACAATTATGGTAGTTTTTCCATTCCATGTTCTAACAAAGAAGCGTTACTGAAATGTTCACTGCAAAATTATAGATAAATTTTAAAAAATAAATAAATAAATGGGTAAAAAGAAAAAAAAGTCTCATATTCTGTTGGCCTCATATGACTGAAACTTGTCTTGTATGCATGAAATCACTGTTTAAAACTGACATTAACCAGGCTCTAACAGCATGAGAAATCCTGTAACTGTCATACATACCAGAAGTTGCTATTATTAAGTGGGCCTTATCAGAACAAGCACGTTACTTAATAAGGTTTTGGGTTTCTTTAACATTGACAGAATCCAAAATAAATGCTGTACATGTCCCAAGGATAGTGTGCAGGGCAGCTGAAAGTGAGAAAATTGCTAATGCAAAAAATACAGATAGATTTTTTTAAGTATGTAAGCAGAGTGGGTTTTATACTGCACTTACTGTCCAGAAAAAATAAAAGGATTCCTTTAGATTAAGCTTTATTTGCTTTTTTATCCTCCTTTTTTTTTTTTTTTTGCAATAGCAAGGACTATTAAATCCATCAGTACATAGCTAGATCCTTAATGAGATTGCCTGAGCAAAAAGAGTTTAAAAAATAATTGCTATAATTAATACATTTGTTGATGAGAAAATGTTGTGTTTTGTTTCTGTATAAGCTTTGTGGTGACGTGATTTTCTTATGCTTCTACTGAAAAAGCCACATCAGTGTTATGTAATCAGTAATCATCTCCATCTTGCTGCCCGGCTCTCTGCGTGACCCCTCGGTTTATCGCGGCCAAGGCTTAGACAGGCGATCAAAGCTGTACAAACCAATTGTCGTCACGTTTCTCCAGAGGGAATTCGGAGTACATTAATGCCCCTGCTTTGGGAAGTAATTGTATCTCTCTGTGACTTCATTAGGTGCTCATGGCCGAATCAAAAGGGGCCTCTCGAGCGAGACCGGGCATCCCCGGGGGCCGAATGAATAAAAAACGAGGGATTATAATGAGATTGAGCTAACCGTGACCAGGATAGCATTTTTTCTCCCATTATTCTATTGGCAGCATTATGAATGGGCAGGATCGAGGGGGAGGCAAGGAACATAAAGAAATGTGTATCTAGTGTAAGATCCGCACCAGCCATCTGCCACCAGCGCACGCTTATCATTAGGCAGCGAATCAAAGAGGGTTGCTCTCAGGAGATTCCTCTATTAAAAGCGTGTAGACCCGTCATGCCTCCTCCATGTGGAAGTGCAAGCATGGCCGAGAGAGCATGCTTAATGCGAGCAGAGAAGGATAATGAGTTAGCATTGCAAAACGACAGATGAGCCAGATACATGTACTCCTGTTCTCGTTGTATTTCATTTGTTAAATCAAGATGTCCAGACGTGGCAAGATGTTTCATATCAATCGCATAATCTTAGGTGGTAATTATAAACGTACTTCAACCTCAGAACATAAGCACACATCCTTTTCGTCTAGTGACTGAGGTTGGAGTACATTTATAATTTCCACCTAAGATTGTGTCGTAAGTTTTATCTCATGGCTGCAGTGTCTCAGGTGGAAACCAAGACTAAGAAATCTAGTGATTGATTGATGGGCACTTCGTCTTGCTTTCGCTCTGTTTTCTTTTTCCAAGGTGTGTCTTCCCTCACTTGTCATGTGGCACGAGTGACCTCGGGATCATGACCACTGATTTCTGTCTTAGCTTTTGGACGGTCACTCTAAAAGCACCAGCTACCTCCATGAGGGAAAAAGGACAGGAAAAGTAAGACAGAGGCTGTGAAAAAAAAAAAGAAAATCAATAGGTTTCCATTATCCGGTTGGGCAGTGTCACTGGCGTGTCAGTGATCCCGCTACACTCCCGGTGCGCTCGATCGCCACTGACAAGAGGAAAGCATGCTGACAGTGCGCAGGAACAAGTCAGAACACAGATTTGCACTTCAAGAGCGCGAAGGGCCATCATACGCCAAGGGGCCATGCTCAGGGGGCATGGAAAAGCATGGGATGAGGAGGCAGTGGGCATTGGATCAGGGCTTTTTTTTTTTTCGGGGAGGGGGGGGGGGCTGGGGGGGTCGAATGTGGTCTGGCTTTCACACCCTAACCAAACCCCTCTCCCCCCCTCCTCGGCTGTCTGACTGTCTTACTTCTCTCCACTAACGCTTTTATCCCTGCATCAATTATTTACCTTTGGATCCACCAAAGGAAACCCAGGTGCACTGATTGTGGCAGAGAGAAATTCATCACCTTCACAGTCGGCCACTCGCTCTTTTTTCCTCTTTCGCCCTCTCCTTCTTTTTTTCCCCCCTGACTGCCCATCTCCTGCCCCCAACCCATGCTGAAGAAACCATGATGATCCAATATGCATGTAAGACTATTATAATGCTGTGTATGTGTGTATGCGGCTGTGTGAAATATGTATGAGCGTAGTATTTTTGGTGAGTTGCAGCCTGAAAGAAGCAATTCTGTCTACTTCATACTGACAAAAAAAAAACTTCTGAAATTAATTAGATCTGACGAAGGATTTGTATTGTTGCAAAATCTGTGTAATTGTAGAAAATATTGTTCCACTTTAAAATTCCCTACATGCCTGTAGCATGAATAAAAACAATGAGCTGAATCTGTAGGAAATCAAACTGCTGATGTGCGTAATCTGTAAAACTAAATATTTGTTCAGTGGCATTATGAGAGATTAGATTAGATTTCAAACTTTCTCATAATGATGTTCATAGTTTTTCGGACATTCTCATCCTGCACCAAGAGCTGTGGTATAAAGAGTCAAACAAGCCAATCCTAGTCTCGGTCTTATTTAAATAATTAATTTTTATATCTGAAAACTTTGTAAATGTATCTTTACCCACCGACCTATTTCCCACTACTGCTCATTAACACACACATAGAAATGGATACTAATAATACAGAAAAAAGTTACTAATAAAAATAAAAAAAAACAGTAATATTAAGTTAAATGTTTTTATATAATATACATTTGTGTGACGTCATAGGGAAAAAGAACATCTCCGATGGTCAGGTGTTCAGGCACCATGAGTCAAACTGAGTGCCTGTATGGTGTGATGATGGAGTTAAATGTTGTTGTAGTGCCTATTTAAAATCAGGTCAGAAAGGGCAGACTCTTTATACTGATCTGCTCCTTCTGACCACCTTCGCCATGTAAGAGAGACATCAGCTGCTCCACAAAAGTGCACAAAAAAAAAATCAATACATTTTGACAAGGATCCAACCTGTTTCAGGTTTTACCATTTTGGTCGTCCAAAAATATGCTATTGCCCATGTCAGATGCAATTACATCTGTTTGGTGAAGTCAGGATCGGACTGTTCTGCGTAGTGCCTGGCTTTTAGTAACCTGTCCACTTTAAAGACTGTTCATGATATTTATGAAGTTATTATTTAAAAACAATGGCTGGAGGGATCATTTGATTTGTGACAAGGGCTTTTAATGAATTCATATAAAATGGCAATTGTTTTTCAATTAGCATGCCTCTTTCTCCTCCCCTTCCCTTTTCTCTGTGGCTTTTCTAATGCTGTAATTCAGCCCTAAATGACTGCAGGGAATTGGAGTGAATATGTTGACAAGCCTTAACAATAGCAGGTCGTGTCGGCCTGCACGCTTGGCTGAGCCGGGTCACTCCAGCAGCTGACAGCTCCTAATCACACACTGCCCTAAAGGCACAAAGGACTGGAATTACTGAATTACACACTGCTTTGCCAGCTTTAAATTGAGACATAATTAGAGCTGGAAATGGTGTAATACTGTCTGCTGATTGGGCAGATACAAGTGTTACTTGGTTAATCATGATTAGCATGAAAGGAAAAAATGTATTTTATAGAGATGTTTTCTTTAATGTATTTATAGCATAAAATATCAGCATTTGATTGCAGGCCTCAGCATGATGAAGAACCCACATTTTATGCACTAAAATTGTCCATGCTTTCTATATTGTCTGAAAATATATGTAAGAATAACCATAGAGTATGCCAGAATCTCTGTGTCAGGCCTCAGTTCATAAATGTCAACCGCAATAACTACAATAATAGACCATCAAATAATAACGCACAACCATGCTTTAGGGTGATGTTGCACCATTATCTCCTACGAATCCCTGTGTGAAGGAAGAGGATCTGTAGGTAGGTGAGCTCCTTGAGCAGCTGGCCCTCATCCCTTTGGGCGCTTCCTGACCTCCTTTTCTTCCTTCTGCTAAAGCTGAGCCCTGACAGGCCACAAAGTGATTCGAATTTGAGATGAAATGCAGAATATGAGCCAAACGTGACGAGTCAGACAGCGTGCGGAACGTGAACTGGGCCCTAACATGTCAAGCGTAAAAAACATTAGCCATTCACATACAGTATGAAAAAGAAAATCAGCAAAAGCATCAGCTCATGTGTCGCCGTACCTCAGTGTTCCGGACCCTTTTTGTGTCTGTGATAGGGCTATTAGCCTACAACATGCTTCTCATCACAATCACCATCTTGATCATATTCTTCGTGAAACTTAGAATGTTGAGTCGGATGGTGTTTTAGGCCTGATGAATGTGCTAATAACTGTTATTATAACTTCCCTATCAGCAGCTTTTTCATGTCAGTTTAAATCTGAACAAATGAATCTCATTAAAGTTGCCTTTGCGTTTTACTAATGTCTCCTCTCATGGGTAAAATGTGTTAATGCCTCTCCTTACATATTCTACGCTATAAATAAATAACAGCAGCGTCAAAGCCCCAGCAATTTGATCTCAGCTTTAATAAAATGCGGCGCCAATTTGCTCTTTCCCGCGCTTTTTGGGGGTGTTAATGAATCATTTTAAAAGTGGGAAGAACCAAATGTGCCAAGAAATAGGGTCTATCAAACTGTACCAAAATGATAAATGCTACATTTGGGTTTTGCACACATATTTTGTCCTGTAAGTCCAAAAAAGAGGGAACACTTGATCAGTATTTTTTTCTTTTTTTATTCAGAAATTTGCGATGCACTTCCGAAAATGACCGCGTGGGGGCGACGCAGTTCACACAGTGACTTAAACCTTTAAACATCTAAAGTCTCACTTGTAAGACTCTTTGTTGAGGCAGCACTGTTAAGACCATTCTATATTTAACTTGACTATATTATAAATTTAACTTAAAAATGTTTTTTTTTAATCCATGTGTAGTATATGTATTATGATTAGCTTACATATGAATTATTCTAAATAATTATAATCATATTAGTTTATTTCAGCTTTTCATAACAAGCAAAGAAACAAATGCACATTTAAGCTACACAGATTATTAGTTTACAGTATTTTGTCCAAACTATGATAATGTACTAGTGTCCATACTTAATGAATCATGAGAGCACTAGAAACATTTACACACACACTCACACACACACACACACACACACACACACACACACACACACACACACACACACACACACACATATTTATCTGTAATTTGGGTCTAATTGTGCATTGTAATGACCATTATTTGGGAAAAAATAGATAACTGCATATTGCATTAATTATTTGTTGGTTTTGAACTTGGGTTCAAGTTGGTCTTTTTAATAACTTAGAGCTCCTATGTACAATGGATTCCTGTTTAATTGTTCACAAAGTTTGTAAGTCATTATGGATTAATTTAAATTCATGAAATGCATTAGATGTCCTGATATTAGTTGAAATTTGCTATAAGGACAAATGTATGAGCAATATATATATATTTCTTTTTTTTCCTTGGCATTTTTTCCATGTCTAGTCTGTATTATCTTCCACTGTAATTCTAAATTGGGTTGGATTTTGCACTCTGTATAAGAGCAGGCATGGAGAAAAGGCTGTGTTGACAAAAAGATGTAATATCACATCCTTTCATGCTGAGAACTGAGGTGTTACGTCTCTCTCCCTGTTGCACTTTGTCTATACTTTACAGAGACAAAAGGCAAACACACACACAATGTGTGTATGTAGAGACATGCAAGTGTTCTTATTCTCCACATCATTTGAATTGTATTTGTATAGGTGTCATATTGCCCAAACTTGAAATAATACATGTATAATTTTAGGAAGCAATTGTAAACAAACAAAAATAATCCTTGCACATATAGAAATGAAAAACCAGCAGGCCTGTTCTCTCTCTCTCACACACATAGACATGCACACGCACACACAGACGTCCCAGAGTATGTTTATTTCCTGCACAATTTACCTTCACCGTGCTGATTTTTCTTTGTTGATATATATAATTGCGACCCCAAACTGTATACCAGAGTTGAAACGCATGTCAAGTGAATATATAGAGCAAATGACAAAACCACAGAGCGAGGGGGGAGTAAGTGACAGATGAAACGGCAGCCGACGTGCTGCTAAGGGGCAAAGGCAGTGGTGCAAAGTGGCACGTTGCCTTTGAGTTCGCATCTCCTGTCTGCTTGAGACGAAGAAAGAACAAGCTAACATGGCCTGTTTAGGAAACAAAACATGCAGATTAGATGGGGAATTTTGACAGCATCCCTTGCTTGGAGGATTACGATCCCATCGTACGCACACAAGCTACATAAAGAGCAATATAAACCTGTCTACATACCTAGCTTGACAACATTTATCATTATCCTGCAGTGATGAATTTGTAATAATAGCCATGTAATCTTATTATTCACATTTGATGCTGAGGTAAACTTTAAAAGCAGTGTATTTATCATGGCGCGTGTACACCAAGCTGCAATTGCATTATAGCTGAGGATGAAAATGTACCCAAGCTCGGGTTTCACAGCTAAGGATGAAACAATACAGGAATAAACCAATACGCATAACCTATATGTGCCTGCATACATTTGTGGCCATTTTACACTCTGGTGCTAAGCCATGAGTGTTAGACTGTCATTTGCCAATCAGTGCCAAACGTGTTAAACTGCTCTAATTTGACAGGAGAAAAGGAGGTGACACGTCACATCTTGCTGGGTTTAAATAACAATCTTCTTTGCTCTGCATCAGGCTTGTGTAGAATAATCAAAACGCTACAAATTGTTCATGTACTGCTGATGTTTGACTGTTTCTAATTATGAACTAGTCTTCATCATGTTTTATAGAGTAACAGCAATATTTTCCTGATTTGTAACTTTGGTTTAAGCAAGTGTCATATGGATAGAGTAACTGCATCAACATCAATCAAACAGTATAAAAAAAAAAAACTGAAATTATGAAGTAAATTAGAACCAAGGAGAAATACATCAGGCTCACTTGGGTCTGGCTGGCATTTTTGTGTGTCCTCTCCCTGTGAGTCCTCTAGTTTTCTCCCATCTCCCAAAAACATACAGGCTGGTGGGTTGGTTAAGACAAATTGCCCCTAGGTGTGATTGACAGTGTGTGAATGTGTGCCTGCATGGTGCCCTGAGCCTCACACCAAGGATAGACTGTAGATCCACTGTGAACCTGGCCAGGTTAAAACCCTTACTGAATTTGAGTGGGAAATCAGACAGATAAAAAAAAGTTGTATGGCATATTTCATTTAAATATACTGTACAAATATAATACAATGCTTTATTATTATTATTATTATTATTATTATTATTATTATTATTATTATACATACTAAAGAGTGCTGGTGGTGATAGAAAACAGTGCATTTTAACACTACCATGCACTGGTCTCAGTGTCTGAAGTCCCTGCGCTGACACTGCTCTTGTTTCTTTCATGTCCACTTAAATTCTTTCCCACCTTCCCTACTATGCACCTGGTACATAAATCTCTGTGGTTTCTGGGTTCCGTATATGGGCTTATCTTCCTGTTGGAAGATATTAACACTTACATCTTCTTGAGATCGGGTAGTTGCACCTGTTTCTCATTTCCACTGCCTTATTTAGGCTTCACGTGTGAAACAGACAAATAGTGTTGTGATCACAAAAATCCTGACAATTTGCGGTGCAGTTTTAGAGATACAACACACTATATTAGTTATTGTCTTCAATTCAATTCAATTCAATTTATATAGCGCTTTTAGCAACGGTCATTGTCACAAAGCAGCTTTACACAATCAAAAAGTCCGAAATGCGTGAGGTAATATGTATAATCAGAATTGTCAGATTAGATAGCAAGGGAAAACTCCTTAAGATGGCAATAGGAAGAAATCTTATGAGGAACCAGACTCAACAGGGAAGAGGGGTGATAACGCATAGCAGGGATTGATCTGCAGTCATACTGTGTTAAATGTAACACACAAATACTTTTGTGCTCCTCAGTTTTTTGTAGTGTGGCTGTGACTGTACTGAACAATCAAGGTCACTCCCCAAACCTTTTTTAAAAAATAATATTTTCCCCTGAAATGATTTGTTGTAGTTTATGCTCATCCGCACCAACTCATTCATTCATTTTTTGTGATTTATTTAGCCTTGTACATTTAATGGTATGCTTTCATGGGGCGTTGCAGGAAGCATGAGAATATGAAAGCCACATTAATGTAAATACAGTATATAAGTGTATCCTGTATATGCACTGGATTCACCCAACTTCATTGAAAACACAAGAAATTCAAGCAGTGCTGACAATTAACACTGAACTTCTCCTGAGTCTCTTGTTGTCTTCACCTAAAGATTGATGCCCTGCCTAATCAATAAACACTTCAATTAACACTCCCTACACACCTTTTATGTAATATGCAAATGAACATACTTGTTTATCCACACTGTATCAGAACCCTGTTTCTGACAGTGCCTTAACTTGCTCAGTTATCTTTAGACAGCAGTTGATCTGCATTAGCATAAAGAAATGATTTCTAAATATACACTTCCGTAAGTTCTGTAAGAGCTTCTGCAAATACAGATACAAATTTGCATGCTATAATGGCAATGTATAAAAGAGCACAATAAACTTTTCCACATTATATGTGCTTACCCAACGTGAATGAATTAGTCAATGAATGAATGAATGATTGAATGATCACCCACTCATCGTCTATACCACTTTATCCTGTATTCTGGGTCGCAGGGAGCCTGGAGCCTATCCCAGGCGGCTTAGGGCACGAGGTGGGGTACACCTTGGACAAGGTGCCAATCCATCGCAGGGCACACCCACATACACTCACTCACACACTCTGATTGAATGATATAATCAAATAATTGAATCGACTTTATGTGTTAATTTGAATTCCAGTTTGTTCTACAAACTTGCAAATAAAGAGCGTTAATCAACTTGATTTTCATACAACCAACATATTTGTATTTTATCAAAACATTCAATTCATTATTTCCAGTTTACACTTTTCTTGTTCTATACCATAATCTTAATAACACCGAAACGGTTAAGAATGGAGGAGGTTGTCTGTCTGATTTGAGGCCTGGCAGGATGATATTGAGAGTGACTGACTTCTAATTTAAAGGTTGCTGCTCACTTGTTTTAATCACCAGATCAACAGCTCCAATCTACAGGCACACAAATTGAACAAATGATTAGCATGCTGTGAAAAGTGCAATCCGTTTTCTTATTTAGCATTTAGATAACCGTCTGCGCCGAGAAGCCGCCTTCAAAGTCGAGCCCAGTTTAGGCCAGAGGGGGATTAATTCTCTTCTCCTGCATGCTTGATCGAATCTCTCATTACCAAACTTTGTCTGTAGCTATTGATGTTAGATTTCATTGAAGATTAGAGCATTTAGCAAATCTTGCTTTTTCCGTGTGCATCGGAGGTTTTTCAAAGCGGCTGGCGTAGGCGCCTGCTGGTCAGTGCCCTCACTTTTTATCCTGTGTCTGCTTCATTTAAACTTAATCAACTCCGTCAATGAAGTGGAAGAGAGAAACGACGGCGTTCTATAATTCTATTGTTTTGTTGGCTCGCTCTTCCCTGCTCTCTCTCTCTCTCTCTCAGTCTCTCTTTCTCTCTCAACATGTTGGCACCGAACCTGAAATTACACCAAGCTGAAATATTTCAATCAATATGATAATGACTATTGGTTTCCTCTTGTTGTTCCGGCAAGCAATGCACTCCTAACATGTGTATGTGAAACTCATACCACACCCACACACACACACACACACAGCTGAAAATGTTCATGCACTAGGGAATTATGGAGCACCATATGGGAAAAGGGATTAGGAGAAATTCATTTATTATTTAATCTATTAAAACCCAGGAAGGCTGTGATTTTTGCTCACTCGCTGATTGACTGACTGACTAAAGTCCAATTTATGCATTTGTGTGGAAATTACTTGGGGCAACCAAACATGAGGTAGTGTAAATGTGGTAAGAAGAACTAAGAAAAGAAGTGATGTAAAGGTCATCTGATGTTTTTTCTGAATTCTGTTTGTTTTTTTCTATAGACTATTACAGACGTAAGCATCTTGTTGAATGTCACATTAGTGGACTGAGGATAATAAATAAAATAAAATGCTTTATCCTTTATTTCCACTCCTTTAGCACACTCTTCGATTTGTCATCCCTTTTTCTTTATTAATATTCCTACATATTTTATTTTATTCTGTTCTGTTTTTCTTTTTCTTTTATTCGTTCTTCATTCATTGGTTCTCTTTGTTGTTTTTTTTCCTATTACCTTTTATAGAAAAAAGTCTTTCTTTTTTTCTTTTCCTTTTTATTTCAAGATTTTCATTCCATAATTGCTGTTTTTCCATTTCCTTTTTTAAAGGTACAGTAAATATTCAAATATCACGCTACCACACAAAACCTTTCTTCAGCTTTCTCTTTCTTTCTTTCTTTCTTTCTTTCATTCTTTCTTTCTTTCATGCAACTATAAATGTATACTATGTTCATTTTGTTTTTTCCTCTCCTTTATTCCTTCTTAGTGTTACTTCATTATTTCTTTCTTTAAGCCACTGTTTTCTTTCTTTTATTCTACCCTTCTATATCTTTTTTTAAAATTTATTTTTATTTATTTTCTTTTCCCTTTCCTTTCACTTCCTGTCCATTTGACCCTTCCATGCATCTATCTGTCCTCCGCAATAGGTGACAAGCAGACGGTACAAGTTGTACAGTATTAGTTATGTTAAGTGTGCTCTAGAGCTCAGAACTGATCAGTCAGTGAGGTAAAGGCAGTAAATCCAGGTTCTTATTCCTCCTGCATTACTTCATCCTGTTTGCCTCCATCTTTGTACACCTATAACGGTGCAGTGCATCATTTTTATATGGCTACCCGAGGAGCCATTTCACAAGAATTTGCTGGGAAAAAATGTCTGTCTCCATCTGTTGGCATGCTAATAAATGTGCCACGCTCTGGCTGATCCAGCAGTGATCATATCTTTAATCATCAACTGGCAAGTGATCTACATCTTGCTATAAAAGTCTTCCCTCCTTGTGTCATGTGTCTCCTTGAAGTTTGTGTTAGTTGTAAATGCAGGAAATTATGTTCGAGCTGAACACAAAAAAACAGAGGCAGAGAGAGAGAGAGAGAGAGAGAGAGACAGACAGACTGAGGCTCTTTTTCAGTATGAGTCTCATGCTGGTCCTAAAATTTTGGGGTATACGAAAGGATGATATAATACTAAATTAAAATATGATAAAGCAAGGATGATTTATTTAAAATTGAGGATTAGCCTAGATATTGTTTCAAAGCTCTTGATAGCAAATTATAGTTGAACTGAATAAAGCATATAGACTAAATCTCAAATTTAAATCTATTTGTGGCATTTTACCTGCGCGTTTTCCAAACAAAGTCCACATGAATATAGAACTAGTTAATCTAAAATTTACAGGGAGAACGTAATAAAACTTGAGTGTGTTAAAATCTAATGACATTGCATTCATGCTCTGCCAAAGAAATCAAATTGTTTTAGATGAGACATTGTTTAGACGTGGAACTTTGGAGGAATTCACATGCCTTATGCAGTATTATAGTCAATTGTTATTAAATTTTGTGTTCTTCTAATGTGGGTGTCATCTCATAGGTAAGGTAGGTAAAGTCAGTAGCTTAAATGTTTTTGATTTTGATTTTTTTTGTACATATTCATACATGATTTATTATTTTTATTATACTGTATATTTTTATTATATTATATGTATTATTTCTATAATAGTTTAGTTTGCCATTAGGAAAGGATGTGTACAAATATAACTACAGTCTACAGTGCAACATATTTCTCTGACCTACAGTAAAGATCTAAATCTTAACATAATTGAAAATGAAATGCTAAGATTTCTTAGAAAAATTAAGTGGCACTATTATGACTACATTTTTAGTCATTTTTAGATACTCAGTCTGTGCATACAGACATAAATCATGAGGGGAAAAAAACATTCATTGTTTTCGGTCTATTAAAACAAGCCAATAGGTTTCCCCCCCCCAATGTGACCTCAGATAAGTAACTCTCCAGTGGTGTGGCTTTGCAGTAGCTCATTTACACAAACACTGAAATGGTATGTTTGGAAGAGGAGTGAACAAGAAACAGTGAAACAGTTTAAAGTATAAAAAATGCATTGTCTAAGGAGTAATTCAGCTGGAGAAATAACAAACACACTGTGGGAAACACACACTGTCTTTTTGTAGCTGGTTTTTAGAAAGTTTTTTCAAATATTTTTCATAATTGATGTAATTTAAAGAGAAATTAAAACTTTTATAACAATGGTAATTATTTTTGTTGTAATCAGCAGAAGCTAACTAATTAGCTGCATTTGCTCTTTTTTGTGAGTATGCACTGTCTGGCCCAAAAAGTTTCTATTTCAGAAGGGTCAAATTATTGGGCTGCATCAAGCAAAGAAAACAATCAAAGAAATTTAAAATTACCGAAACTGGGTTGAGAAACCTTTAACACATTATTAAAACCTGGAAGGGCAGTGCTGAACCTTGAAATGTGGTCTGGAAAAAAAAATCACAAATCACTTAAACACTTGGTAAGAAATCAACAGTAAAAACCATAGCTATATTTAATGGTAAAAGAAAGAGCTTTGCATACAGAGATAACTTGATGAGAACTCTCAGGATTGGGACTGAACAGCTGTGCAACCCTAAGAAAACCATTTGACTATTAATTAGAAAAACAAAGGCTTCAGTCTAGTCTTTATGCTCATTAGGCTTCAGGCTAGTAAGCACCAAGATTGAACTTTGGAGCAATGCAAAAATGTTATGTAGGCTGATAAGTCCAGATAGACCCTATTCCAGAGCAACAGATGCATAGGGAATTGCATGAAGCGATGCACCATCATGCCTGGTGCCCACTGTACAAGCCTCTAGAGGCAGTGTCATGATCTGTGGTTGCTTCAGTTGGACCGGTCAAAGCTCAGCAATGCTATGTGGCAATAAAATAAAGTCCGCTATTGACCTGAATGTACTAAATGAACAGGATATCATATCAATGGAGCTTTTCTACCCTGATGACACAAGCATATTCCAGGGTTCCAATTGTGAAAGACTGGTTTCGGGAGCATGAAGAATAATTTTCACACATGAACTGGCCACCACATTGTGTGCTGTAATCAAAGCTAAAGATGATGAAATCTTACAGTGTGAGACTTTTGTTTAGTGTGACATACAGTAGCTGTCTGCAGCATATCTGCCATTACACTTTTCTCAGGCTTTATCCACAATAGTGGTATCATAAAGAATTACATAAACTCCTTCTTCTTTTCAAGTCAGAAACCAATTCTTTTTTAATATTTTTGTGGGAGCAAGATCACTTTCATGATTTGTGGTATTTGCATTTCACATTATTGTATTAAACCCATGAGACATAAACATCAGCTGATAAATATTCATTTCTTACTATTGACTTATGGTTTTGACTACTGGCACTTTTCCCCCTTTAACTTACATACAGAGTACACATATGCTTTACACATACATTTATTTTTCAGTTATTCTCTAGCAGTTGTAGTTCACTGTTCCTGTTTTGGCTCCTCCTGAATAAGACTGTGTGTGGCGCAATGCATTTTAATTCAGATTAAGAGCTCAAAGGAGAGATCACAGCTAAAAGATGGCAGTTTCTAATGGTGAGAATGCAGCCAACTCTCTTTCTACACACTACGTAAAGCCTGGACTATGAAACAGCCCTGAGCCTCTCCAGTGCACACACACTTTCCACTTTTGAGGCAGAGAGTATGTTAGACAATATAATTTGCAGTTGCAACGCAAGAAAACAGTGGGCACAGATAAACCGAGATTTATAACTGTTTACAAATCAATTGAAAAAGCCATTTTAATCTGGTAAATCGTTAATGCCGCTTTAGACGTGTCTAATGGTGTTTTCCTCACCTTCACTGTGCGAGTCCCAGGATGCTGGCATTCATGTGGAGGCTTTCTATTCAAAACCTGTCTCGGCAAAGCATCTCATTATTTCTGCCTGAATGTATTGGAACACAAAGAGAAGTGTGATTATTGGTGATAAATATATAAGCATTACGCTTATCTTATTCGGTGAGCGCCCTGTGAGCTCTCGCTCACTGCGCCACAGGTAATGGACAATATGTGAACATGCAGAAGGTGAAGATTCTTCATTTTCTCAGTGTTTTTTTTAGTCCAAGAGGATATGAAACCATAAACATAATAGTGTGACATGAATATATCAATGTAATAAACATCATGACAGCTGCAAAGAATTTTTCTTTTTTCAAATAAAGTTCCATAAACTTTAAGATAACGTAACATCCTTTATTTTATCTTTTTATAAACACTATGACTATATGTTAATTTTGAAAAAAACAACAACAACAACAACTTCAAGGCAACTCAAGCTTTTCTGGAGCTGGGTCAGTACTTGTAGGTTAGGAGTCACATTTATTCCCATACACAGATGTGTACCAGCCAGTGCCCTACAAAAACCTGCAACACTGTTAATGATCTCTGAGGTGTTTAAAACTACAAGCACTGACTCAACATCCAGCAGTTATTCAGCTAATGATAAAGTCATCTAATTCAATGTTTATTAGCTAACTAAGTCTATATGCTATATATCATAGCCGATTCATTAATCATATAAAGATAGAATCCACTTTTCCGAGTAACACTAAATAAGGTAACTAAGAATAAACAAACACTGAAGAAGGGTATTTTTTAAGCAACTTCTTTAAGCAAAAGAATTTTTTCAGGATTTGGCTAATGTATATATTTCCAATGTATAAGCAAATAAAATTTTTATATATATATATATATATATATATTAAAGCTTGAATATAAAGGTTAGCACTGGTCTGGTTCTAGATTAGCTGATAAAGCATCAGATCCATGCTTGCTGATGCAAGTGTGTGCTACTTGCTTCAAGCAACAATCAAGTTGCTTTTTCTTTGTTTTTGTTTTTTTACATACTGTCTTTACTTACTACTTAATTCATGTGGATGATGTGTAGAATGCAATACAATGATACAGTTTGTCATAGCAACTTTTGGTTTGTTAGGAGTTCCATAATACACATAGGCATAGGCAAACATTAAATAATATGACAGTTTATTGCATAATTATTATGATAGTTGGATTATTTGATTATAAAAAGATAATGACAAAACATAATTCGTGTGTGCATGTGTGTTTGAGAGCGAGAGAGAGAGAAAGGCAGGCATGAACTATATGCAAGCATTAGAAAGGAGAAATTGGATAGTACTGGATTTGTTCTCTCTTTTTGTTGGGTTCTGAGGTCTGCTCTTTTCATCTCTCCCAGTCAGACTGCAAAGACTGCAAACAGCTGTCATGTTTGACTGACAGGTCTACATACACCAGACATGGCCAGACTCTCTGGTGTGAAAGCCATGTTCTCTCTTTCAGCTTAGATAGAGCTCACCAGTGTGTCAAATGCATGGTTTCAATCTCTCCATTCAAAATGATATCAAACTGACATGGTAAAAAAGGCAGAAACTCCTCGTGTCTTTTGCTTAAGCTTTAATCATGTAGGATGTCTACTACTTCCTACAACTTTCTCCAAGCTGCGACCAGTCAAAACTACATGACTGATACAAATAAAAGTGGTACACTAATTTTAGGATCAGCAGGTGAAAGTAACACAGTGGTAGTTGTTTACAGTGATCATCCATCTACACTACAAAGAGGCAAAATACACTGGACTCTCATCAAAAACAATTATAACTGCATTTATCCATGCTATTTTGCTCAGCTTCAATTTCAATTGAGATGATACTTGGTGATGTAAGGCCCTGCAAACACCTTGAAGGACAGAAAGTCAAGCCATGCCAAGTAATATTTTATTGCAATGCCTTTCATATACATGTATACAGTGTGATGAAATCACTATATCTGTGTACTGCAGAACAGATTAAGAGCAATACCAGACATTTTAGTTTCCTTATAATGAAAAATGCAGAAGTAAGCGGCTCTTTGAAGGATATCCGTCTCATTAAACAACATTTTAACTGGAATGTTTGCAGGCGTTGTGTTTAGGACACCCTTTGGTGTTATCATACATCATACTTCACAGCTGATTATTCTCTATCACTTGCTAGGCATGCTTATCTATGCATTGATTCTGAGCACTTTTCCTGGTTCTAGACTAGGCAACTACAGTAGACTAATGTCTGATGAATAATAATAATTCACTAGCTTATCAGTTAAAACACACAGAATTCACATTTCAGAGTCACAATTCAGAATTGTCAAATTATTCAAATAATTGCAATTGGAAAAAACAAACAACTAAATTACTAAATTTGGGATAAAAACTGTCCAACACTGTATTACAACCTACAGTAGGATAGTGCTGAACCATCAACTTTAAGGAAGAAATGTGGTTGGAAATAAATCACAAATGGAAATCATTTAAACACTTGGGAATAGCTGTGTCAGAAAATATAATGATATAGAAAATGCGTTTGGGTGCAAAATGGATTGGGATTGGGACTAAACAAATGTGTGGCTATAAGAAAACCACTTGTTAGTGAGAATAATCAGAATAAAAGGCTGCAATTTGATAGAATAAAGATTGGATTTTAGAGCAATAGGAAAAGGTCATGTGATCTGATCAGTCCAGATTGACTCTATTCCAGAATGACAGGAATGTCAGGGTAAGAAGGAAAGTAATGAAGTGATGCACCCATCATGCATAGTGCCCAATGTACAAACTTTTGGAGGCAGTGTTGTGATCTTGGGTAGCTTCATGACCAGCGTGTCACATCAATGGAGTTTTTCTTTCCTGATGACACAGGCATATTTCAAGATCCATGCTGTGTAATTATACCTAGAGATTATACCTACCTAAAGAGATGGTCAAACAAAATCTTAGACTCTTAAGCAATGTCCTGCACTGGCTAATGGATGACTTGTTTTTTTTCCATGCAATGGCAAATGGTTATTACTATACAAGTATCAGTTCATTTGCATTAAGCATTTGGGTAGAGAGACCATCAGTGGCAGGTAATGGTCCCACCAACCTACTTGTATTCACCAATATTAGCTAGAATACACATCATGTATTTCAGGCCTGCACATAGATTTTGAAGTCTATCCAAGTTCCCATTTAAGGCTATCAATAAAATATTTTCACTGGGAAATAGTTTTTTTTTTGCAGTTGCCATTTGGTGAAACAGCTGTGCTGTCAATTGCATAGCAACAGCCAATTCTACTCAGCTTGCTGCCATGTTTGGAGTGGCTGCCACAGCTAGTTCAAAGCATGTCAGAAGCACCTGGGTTCTAGGATGGCTCTTCAGACAATGCACAGGCCAGAGTTGAATCTGGCATTCCAACTACTAAGTAATTTTACCCTCAACGAAAAAGCCAAAAGGTGCAAACAATATGAAAACCATACAGTATGGAAAGGCTAATAAGAGGTGGTAATGATGTTGAGTGGGAGCCAACTTGATGCTAGTAGATGCCACAAAGGTCTGTAGCATTCAATGAAAAATGCTTGCAAAATATAAAAAACACACTCAATAAGATGAAAGATGATGAGACAAGAAGACCCCCATTATTGGAGAAAAAAAATTATCTTAAGCTAAGCTCCTTATTGCAAGCATGTTGTCTGAGGTGAAAAGAAAAAAAGGAAAGATGGCTTTGTTGGAAGGTCTTGACATGTATGCACATGTACAAGTTATCAGGGTGATTCTTACCACCTCCCTCGTCAAGAGGTGTGAAACTTGTACAATAGTTTAACCTTCCATGTGTGTCAACTTTTAAATTTGTCCCAAATAAGAAACCTCAGAGGCAACAGCCTTATGCCTTATCTCAGCACTGTACAGGGTAACTGCTTTCCAGTTGAAACCCAGTGCATGTGACAAGACTCAGGACCTGCATTTAGACACATAATGCCACTGCTGTTTGTGGGCACCACATCAAATCACATTTGCTCTAAATTGGGTTTGGTGTGGGAGCTTGGCACGCTGTAGAGTCATAGACAAGAAGTAGGATATGGGAAATATCAAAGCTGAAATGCACAGCTTTGAGCTTTTAGCCACTCTATGAAACAAAAAGCCTGCTTTTTCACTGCACCTTGCTGTGTTTGCTCATCTGGTAGGACTGTAGCTCTGCCCAGATTCAGTAGAACTGGGTGCTTTCATTTAAGTAAAGAGAATATATGCATCAAATGGAGGAAAAAAAAAACATGCAATTATGTCCTTGATCGGGTTAAGCTTCCTTTTGCCAGCACTGTCCGAAAAGCTGCCTCTGAATGGGCTGCTCCCCAAATTTTACCTCCTCCCTGCCCCCTTCTACTTTTCTGGCTTCCATTGGCCCCATCTCTCATTCCTCAGATCGCCGTCCAGGCCTCTCCTCTTTTCCCTCACTCCCTCGCTCCTCGTCCCACATAATGGAGCTCTCTGCCTCTGTGAGGCTGCCAAGGATGTGCCGCTCAGCCCAGTAATGACCTGAGGGGACGCCGCGTGACAGGCCGCCTGAAATAACGCTTCCAGCCACGGACAAAGCAGCCCCCGGGGTTCGATTTTTAAATACTTTATGCTTTGGAGTGAGACTAAGAACCATTTATTGTTTTTAGGTCAGTGTGTATGGATGGGTGCTAGAGGACAGTATGAGAGAGCCATAGAGAGAGATGTAGAGATAGGGAGAGAGAGAGATGGAGAGAGAGAGAGAGAGAGAGAGAGAGATGAGCAGATGAGCAGATGAGAAACATCCTACTTATGCAAGGTGAATATTCTTGCAAAACGCTGAACAAAATAACATAGCAGTGAGAGTTCAGGACGGGTTTACTGTCACTCTTTGGTTTAAATGCATTTTGTCATACAGACAGAGTTAAGAGTAGAGAACATTGTCGCTGAGGCACAAGGTTATGTCCTTGAGCACAGCTTTTCCCAAGCCTTTTAAAAAGAAGCAAAAGTGTGTGAAAAGTGTGCCAGCCCAAAAAGCTATGCTTACTCAGTCATTATTTTCAGTCTGAATTCCCTTTAGTGCAATAATTTCAGGTCTGTATGGCCCTTGGTCATCCTGTTTTTTTCCCCTTAGTAATAGGTGACCCCTTGAATCAGGTCATCTCTTCAAATTTTAAAACAATACAATTGTAAATTGTATCATTGTAAATTGTACTTACTTACAATTAAGTATGCGCTCGTTAAGTATGACCTCATAGACTGTATGCACAAATATTATAATTTTTATTTGCATTGGCATAATAAGCAGTTAAAAAACATAGAGCCCCAAAATTGTGTGTGTGTGTGTGTGTGTGTGTGCGTGCGTGCGTATGTGTGCTCATGCATGCAAGACAGAGTAAAAACACTACACCTTTACATTATGTACACACACTCAAAATTAACTTATTCATAAAAAAAAGAAGAAAGAAAAACTTTCTGAATTAAACTATGAATTAAATCAGTCAACTCTGTAAGTTTTACCACAATTTATAAAAAACAAAAAAGTAAAACATAGGAATTAAATGTAACAATTAGGCCTGCTTAATTCAGACTACAAGGATAAGCAAATTACACACATATGGAATGTATAAAAAGGGAGAAGTGCACATTGATGTAGTGCTGCTTTGCTTGGGTCAAGACACTCAAGCTGTTTGTGCTAAAACGCTGGAGCAGCAGCAGCTGCTGCGAGTCAGCAAAGCGTTCAGCCTGCTTTTAGTTGCTGTATCATTCTGTTTCTGTTGTTGTGCGCAGACTTCTGCAAATTTTGAATACTAGGATGAATATTAAATAGATAATATAAATGATCCTAAGCTGGATTAGGTATGCATCCTATTTGGTTAAAATATATTTTGGTCACTTGAATAAGGTACTGAGGAGGTTGTGTGTTTGTGTGTGTGTGTGTGTGTGTGTGTGTGTGTGTGTGAGTATGTGTGTGTGTCCATACAGCTATAGTTATACTATAGACTGATGGAGCCCAGCTGCTGAGGCTGCTGTTGAGTGAGGGCTCTGGGGGGATTGGTACGAAGCCGAATGAGAGCAGAAACATCCTTCACCTTATTGATTTTGTCGATCGTTCTAAATGAGGAGCACTTTAGGCCAAGAGCTCAGCACCGGGGCTCCACTGGGCTCAAACAGGACCATGCCACCGTGCTGCATGGGAGAATTCTAACATACTCGCGCACACACACACACACACACACACACATTCTCATCATATACACATGCTTTTGGTCAATAGTACTGTATCATATACATGCATTTGTCATTTACCTTCTTGTCAGTAATCAATGATGTAATCATTACTATTGTTCACTTTAATAACAAACACTTTTCATCTCAGTCCCTTAGGTCCACCTAATATAGATTGTCTGGTGTGTATTTCCTGGCCACCTTGATCTTTTCTTACACACAGATCTTAAAATGTAAATTATAAAAAATAATCTACATAAGATAATCATTAAGAAAAATTAAATAGAGTTCGAATATATGCATTTTCCACTCTAATGTTTGATCTTATTTTATATTTGGTATAATTCTGTAAAATTGTACCGTGTCCTGTAGCCGTTTCTATGATGTGTAATAAGGAATGATCAAATATGCTAAATGCACTGAGCAAATCTTTATACTTCTTTAACAAATTGCAAAAAGGCATAGTCAATTTTATATTACAGCTTATATACTTGTCATATCATACAATTCCATAACACACCATTATCCCTAAAAGAAATTTATTAAGGATTGCCCTTTAAATTTAGACGTGTTTCTGGTCATATCAGCACTAATTAACTAACTAGCGTAGTTAAACTTAATTAGGACCAAAAACACTCCTCTTGTACTTTTAAACTTTGCACCCATTTTAAAGCTATATTGTAAACATATTTCGTCCGATTTATCAGAGAGATTTTTTTATGAGGCCTCTGTAAGCTCAGAAAGCTCTGAATTAACACATAAAAAATGACTTTGCAGCAGCTTTCATGCAGACATTTGCGTCCTCTGGCTGCTCTCGTGCACTATGTAAACTTGCACACTTAGTAGGTTAGTGGTTTCATTTTATAACAGTATTTAGTTTGCTAATATTTGTTTTGGTCTTTAACCATATGACATTATTGTAAAGGTTGTTTGTATAATGATAATGATACAAGCAGGATAATAGAAGATGGGATGGCTGTCTGATATCTTTTTTTTTGTTTTGTTTTTTTAAGTGGCCTAATTTACATTAGTCCTTTAGCATTAGAAAAGATTACAACACATATTCTTTGATCTTCAACCTCACTGGTTGTAATGTGTGAGTCGAAAAGCTCAACACATGAAAAATCAACACAAAAGAGAAAGCTTGAAACTTTATTTCAACCATATCCGTGTAAACATTTACTGTAAACATAAGTAGTTAGTTTTAAAATCAGCATGCAGACTCATGGCATGGGCAAAGATCATTAAAATATGTTCAGTAGAAGCTTTGGGTCTAAACAAGCAACTGCACAAAAAAATGAGTCCAGTACAGTACAGTCTACAGGGTGGTGTTCGACTAACAGAATCACTAACAGTTTAACTAACAGAAATACTAAACATTTTCCTACAGCTGAGATAAATAATATAGGGATGAACCCACCCTAAAGCTCTGGACCTGCCTATGATCTGTAAGTAGATACGTCCACATATGCTTGCTTATTCACATCCTCTTCACACTACAGTATATTGCTATAAAGTAAAAAAAATACTATACTACAGTGCAGTACTTACTCAACTTCTTATTTACAGTGATATACATATTGATCTAACATCTATGAATTTATTTTAGTAAGCATTTTATCCTGCTTAGGGTGCAGTGGATCTGAAGGAACCCTGGGGCTTGAGGAAAGAACTCACCCTGTATGAGATATAGGTCCATCGCAGGGCGCCGTGCATAAACACATTCACACACTCATACTGTATATACTATATATTCAACACACTGTATATAGAATGTCTGCAGTTCCGTTTAAGGATACATGTTTTCCGCATTCCTTTGTATTCCATTCCTGTCAATTTTTTTTTAAGTGTCTCATTTCTCAAGTGTCAGAGGTCTGGGTGAAACTGTGCACTGTTATTTTGGTGTAATCAAGCACAGCCTATGTGTGGAGAATAAACATCCAGATTTAATAAGCCTCTCAGCTAGATCATGTACATGCAAATTTTTCAAACTGGTACCTATCTATCCTGCCATGAAGAAATGTAGAAACACACACACACACACAAATTAGTGTAAATCAGCAGAGTAATGGCAGCATAATGACCGCTTGGTGCTCTCAGGCGGATTGAATGATAACAAAGCATCACACGGCCTCCTGAGATCACGAAAGAGAGAGAGAGAGAGAGAGAGAGAGAGAGAGAGAGAGAGAGAGAGAGAGGTAAGAAGCGAGGCCCAGTGAACTCAGCTTGCCTCATTAAAAGCTTGTCGACGCCTTGTAAATTTCCACGGAGCATGGGGTGGAAAAATAATCGGACAAACTCCCCAAGAGCGCCAATCCCATCTGGGCCGTCTAGACCAGTCGGCTGGTTGGAGGAAGAGCAGGCATTAAAGGAGAACTGGTGGGGGGGAGAAGGAGGCAGTCACAGAGAGGGAGACGGAGATGAGAGGAAAACATGCAGCCATCCAGCATGTGCAGCATGCCTTCAATAATAGACATATAAATGGCTTCGTTTTGGGTGTTGTTTTGGGTGATGTCGATTTAGCTGCTAATTGGTGACAGAAACTGTCAAACGGGTGGCAGCGAGTGATCGCTGCTGCTTCTGTCAGGTTAAGGTGAGAGGATAGAGGGAGAGAAACGACGAGAGGATGCTTTTCATCTGATAAAGGAAGGAGGGAGATGCAGGCGGCTTCATCGTTGCCCCTTTACACAGACATATAAAACATAAAGCAAAAAGAGTCAAAGAAACAATAAACTTGGTTTTACAGAGACCAACCCCCCTACTGTCTCTACAGTATCTGTTTCTCTCTCTCTCTCTCTCTCTCACACACACACGCACACATCATTTCCCTTCTTTGCCTTTGCTCACACTGAACATTGTGTTTATTTTGTAGAATGTGTGTTTGCTTGCTGGCAGGAGGCAACTGAGCATGTAAATCCAAGAGAGAGAGAAAGTCAGAAAAAAGGATCACCCGTTGATCTCTCGGGGCTCATGTCCTGGCCTGGTGTGTGTTGAAATGAGCAGTAATTAGGCTTTGATACTCTGGCAAATGAACAGTAATTAGAGTGTGTGTGAGACTCCTTTGGCGGAGCCAATATTGTCCAATATTCACACCACTATTGAGCATTAAGATCAGATCTTTATGTTGTGCCATGCACAAACACATGCTGGCCCTCACAGATGGTGCAGGGTTGGCTGCCGGTGGCACTGGCTAGAGGGAAAGTGTGTGTGTCTGTGTGTGTATGAGTAGGGGTGGGGGTTTAAGGGAGATACTATGCATATGTGTTTTAAAATATTTCTAAGCATATGTGAAATTTAGCTAGTGTCTTTGCAAGACTACATTTGAGACAGGTGTGTGTGTGTGTGTGTGTGTGTGTGTGAGAGAGAGCGAAAGAGAGCGAGAGAGAGAGAGAGAGAGAGAGAGAGAGAGAGAGAGAGAGAGCGCTGGTTGCTGTGTAGTAGGATGTAAAGGCAGGTCACTGGCGTCTGGTCATATCTCAGAGGGGATTTCATGGTTATTAGAGCCTTGCTAGATCATGGGCCAATTATACAGAAAACTGTCAGTCAAGGCGGCGTGATTAGAGCAAAAGGACAAAACCAGGTGAGAAGTGTGAGGCTTTCTGGGGGCAGCTTTGATTTGCTAATGAGGGGAAGAGGGGAGACGACCGGGACTGGGGTCCTCAGCTGCAGTGCTTCTTGCCATGCTTCATTTTCACTCTGACCTTCTTCTAGCGTGATTCGGATCTGAGCTCTGAGAAATGGCGAAGAAAAGAGTGAGGCGGGAGCGTACATGCTCCCAGCAGGCCCTCTGTGGCTTTACGTATGTGGTTTGTGGTGGAGGTCAGAGTCCATAAGTGCCACTGACACACACACACACTTAACACACAGTGAGGACCAACAGCAATCAATGTATAGCCCTTCTCTATTACAGCAGAGGCCAAAAAGCTCCTTAATTACCCTTAATGGCTTTAAACACACTTACCGAAGTCCCAGTACACGTTTTAAAGCAAGTTCCCCAGGCGAGGTAGGGAGCGGGAGGAGGGGAGACTAAGTGTAAAGGACAAGAGGAAGGAGGGCCAGTCAGCCAGCCCTTTCCTCCCAGAGCTCCTCTGCACCTCATTTTGAGAGACCGAGGAAGGAAGATGGAGGAGGGAGGAAGAAAGGTGACAGAGGCTCCTAATTTAGCAGGTTCTGGTTGTGGGGAATGACACAGAGGGGCATGATGTGAGTTTTTGTCAGCATCCTCATGGTGAATGGTTTGAAAAAAAGATAGAAGAGAGAAAAGGGAAGGAAGGGAATACAGCCGGAAAGGAAAGAAAGAGAAAGGAAAGGAGGAGGGGACAGAAAGTGAAATGAGAAGAAAGGAAAGACCAGGAAAGAAGCAAAGAGCAAAAGAGAGTAGAGAAGAGGAAAGCATAGGACAAGTGAGGAGAGAAGGATAGAGCCTGTAATGAAGCAGGCCGGGGGGAGGAGAGGCCGAGTGTTGAGATGACAGCTCTGGCAGCTGATGCATGAGGTCCATGCTAATGTTTCAGCCTAGCCGTGATGGATCCCAAAATCTTGACCACACATCCCATTAGCCTCTGTCCATGACAGTCTCAATAAAGATATTATCGCAATCCACTGGAACTGGCAGAGACCCCAGGGGTCGACACCAGAGGAGCCGCGTGCAAATCTCACGGCTGAATTCATCTCCCCCCAAAAAGTTATTGATGACTTAACCTTTCGAGGTGCAGGTTAGTAGTGATGGATACATCAGGAGTGCGGAACGACACGAGATAATAAGGCAAGCTGTGCATCACTGTCGAGTAAAAATAGAACGCAAGTTACTTGCTGCATATATGCTTTGGCTTGAGATGCATTTTGTTTCTCAGCACCATCTGAATGCGTGCATGGGCTGGACAGGGTTTTCTTGTATGTTTTTTTTGTGTGTGTGTTAGATACAAAGAACGCAGGCTCAGGGTTTGTTTGAATTCAGAAATTAGACCTCATCCTAATCCTTCGTGACTGCCAAAAGCGGTCCAGGTGTGTATCTTATGCTGTATCTTTTATCTTGTACTGTGCATCAGGGTAATATTTTTGACAAGTAATGGAGAGGATATAAATGACTCAGTCTTTGGACAAATAGGGAACTGGGCGGTGTGGTGAGTGGCGCTGGGAGTAGCACAAGATTCCCACTGCTGAGACAAATCGAGTACGGAAAGTCATGGAGGAAATGTATGGCGTGAGAGGTTACTGTGACAGACACAGAGCACAATTATCACACCATGATGAAAGAGCGGTGGCCGGCTGGTGCAGCGGCCCGTTAATTACGCTTCTTTTTCTGCCGGCCTCTAATGTGAGGAAAAACACGCAATGACAAGTGTGTAAAAGAGCAAGCAGTAAATTACTGTCAGAAAAAATAAACGGAGGAGTGCGCGGCCTGTGCGATGATTTACGGGGGCAATTAGTCACCGCCCCACGGAGATGCTGAGGACAGCAGCCGAGCGAGAGTGTCAGAGGGAGAGGGGGAGAAGAGAAGGAGGGAGAGGGAAGAGAGGAAAAGGAAATGAGTGTGTAAGACAAAGTACATATAGAAGAAAGCACAGGAAGCAAAGGAGAAAGAAAGTCGAAACTTACGTGTCCTGATTTAGCCTTATTAAATAAGATCGACCCATTCCAAAAGGGATCATTTCATATCGACATAATTGTTTTCCTAACTTACCTGTTGAGTTTGCTAATGAGCTTGGCTAATAGGACTTTGCTAATAAGCTAGCTAACTCTAGGTAAACAAAGTGCTTGTAAAAAGAGTTTACCTAATGTGAAATAATTTTATATCATACTGTACTTACTTTCTGGGTATAATTTCTCAAAAAAAAAAGTTATTTTATGAATTGTGAATCTGTGTGAATAAAAACAGCAACTTGCTAGCAAGCTAGCTTGCAACACTATGCAAACTATTTTATTTTGCTAACAAACCTGGTTGTGTTAATTACACAAATTGAGTACCAGCTATTTTGGCTAATTGTTTAATTATATATAGTTTCTATAATGGTAACTAGTTTTCTATAGAACTTAGCAACTTTGTGGCAAACTTAGCTTATGGGTTTATTCTGATAGACATGTCATAGGTCAGATAATTGAGGTAATATTATTTAACTGGCACACATCACCTCTGGCAGATTTAGGATAAACTGCACGCTTTAAGACTAGAGGGATGGAGAGAGAGAAAGAGAGAGAGATTGTTTAAACAGAGATGTTAAGCACTACATTGAGCCAAATAAATGGTACAAAAATCAGATAATGGCGTCATTAGATCCAGTGTGGAGATTGTCTGATCCAATTTATATTTGTCTGATTTCAATCTAACTCTGTTCATTCCTAACTAGTGAGCCTTTTCTATTTAGTGATTCAGCTCAAATGCATGGAATTCTGCATCTACGGTGAAGATAAATAGAAAGCTTGTGCAGTTACAAGACTGTCGATTGAAAGTCTGGCTCCAGGCAAGATATAAGTGGTTAAGTGATTAAGCTTGAACCTTATTTAAACAAGAACTCCTGTCACTATGTCAGATTTGGGACACGTCAGGCTTTCAAGCAGTACGTTCCTCTGTTCTTGCTGGACCACTTTTTGCCTGCAGTATCTGATCGTATATCTGCACATGTCCTGACCTAACGTTCTGCAATTAAATCTGCTTACTGTCCCAAACTGGTCTGAGCCGGATGACAATAACACCCTTAAAATAATGCCTAAGTGAAATTTAACAGCAGAACAAAGTGAAACAAATGCGACGGCACATTTTTTAAATAGCCCCGCACAGTCTGAGCGGACCAGCACCTGCGTCAGTAAGTAAATTAGGACAATGAGGAATTCTCCAGCTGCAAGTGCTCTGCAACTCTCGCTGAGCAAAACTGAAGCACGCTCCCTACGGAGGGCACTAGAGGAGCTTTTAATCTGCCATGTTTACCATAACACACGAGTGTCCTTTAATCACTAAATGTTTGAAATGAGCAGCAGTCCCATGCGCACACACATACACATTAATGGGCCTTAATCTCTTCCTAAAGTGACAAGCATCTCTGCAGTTTATATTTGCCTCTTTCATCCTCCTCTTTTGTCTCCATCACTTGATTCCTTCTTCAGTATGGCTGGGTGATGTTCACTAATGGTGAATGTATGTCTTTTATTCCTTAAAAATGTATGGATCTTTTTTGTTTCAGTAGATGCTTAATGTGACAAAGCGGCTTTCATCCCACATTAAATACCTGCTGAATTTTTTTTTTTTAAGGAAATTAAGGCCATTAAGGATACAGTCATGTTGAATAATTTGCAGTTACTAATGACAGACTGTGTCATATCATTTGTGCTAATTTCCCTCATTCCGAGTGGTTGAACATGGCAAGCATGGCTGCTTCTTCCAGATTTAGTCTTCATGAGTAGTGAAGGAGCCAGAATAGGCCCTCATTAAGACTTCATCACACCAGCTGATCGCCTACAGTTAACTGCTGATATAAAAACCACTGTCTGGTACGCAGTGACACGGACACTTGTGCGGGAAGTGCTATGGCGTGTATGTCTGATTAAGCACATCGATATGGAGATGTCAGATGAAGCAAATGGCCAATAAGCAATGCACACACTCATACAGAGAAAGTGCGTGCTATGCATATTTCAGTCTGTGCTGTATAGGGAAGATGTATTTTGCCTGTAGCTTAACAATTGTTATTTTGAGAGCAGCTCAGAGAATTTGGCTGAACCATTGACATAGTGATAAATCACAGACCTTTGTACTTTGTGCATCAGACAAACAGTAAGTGGTAAAAAAAAAAAAAAAGAAGAAAGAAATTATTTTTTTCACATCTATTGTTATATAGCAAGAGGCTAATATCATGCCTAAGAAGTTAAGGCTAGAGATGTTATTTTGGTCTGCTTCATTACAGATGTATTGTGGCAAACCTAACAGCTGAAGTGCCATCATATCAAGTTACATAAATTAAAATACAGTGAATGTATTTCTCTATAGTGTTTCATATTTTCTAAAAAACCTTATCCTGTGAAGGCTAGAAGGTAGTAGGAGCTGGGGTAACAGGATAGCTTAAGGAACAAGATGGGGTTTTAAGACTACAGTATATGTGACCCATCATGTCAAGTCAGGTATTATGTCGCACAGGTTAGTTTTGTGCTGTGGCCAATAGAGTGTAGTAGGTGAAATGTATCAGTAAAAAAAATCTGTTGATGAATCTGTTGGCAAAAATCTGTTAATAAATACTTTATTTTCTTGGTCCTTCAACACAACTGAGAAGGTTTTAATCCTAATCATTGTTTTAAAGTGTTTTAATAAACACTATCCAAACTGGCTACTCCAGTTGTAATAGAAAAATGTACAGTTTTTCACTATATATCCACACTGTAGGTGAAATTACTTTAGAGGCTGAGGCTTCCCTCTACTTACTACATCATAGGATCCTCGTTTAAATATTCTAATACGACTTACTTTTCTTTTTCTGAGGACCTTCTCATAAACTAACGCAAACTGGCCATATCTCAGCATCCGTAAATAATAAAGTAATAAACTTGGTATCACAATTAAGCTTTTTGAATGTAATAAAAATATTTTTACATTCTGGTAATGTAAAAATATGCATAACTCAAACCACCCAAAATGCTATTTAATATCTGATGTCATGGGGCTATATATGTCCATTCTAGCCCACATATGGGCTAGAATGGACATATGCAATTCTGGCAAGACATTCCCATGGAGTGTTTTCTTAATAGGGCTAATTCTGGTTTCCAAGAAAAATAAAAGCTCTGTTAAGAGAATTGATATCAAGCTACTTTTCTTATTGGAAGCTTTCTATAACTTCACTGTCATTGTCTTGATTCTGCCTTGATTATGTTCATACAAGATTAATCTTTTAGATTAGTCTTTTTCCTGAAATATACTGCGAACAAGGTCTGTTCTTACACAATGAAATGGCTACAAATAGCAAGCTGGTTTAGAAATGTAAAATTCAAACAACTGTGCAAACTTAGTTGCAAATTATTTTTCAATTATTGTCTGGTCAGTTAATTTAGAATCTGTGTGTACACAGCCTGGAAACTAACCAACAAATACAAATCAAGTTATTTAGCCAGCTCCTAATTGCCTTTAGCGTATGAGTGAATATGTGAGTCTGTGTGTCTGTAGGTTGTAAAAAGGTTGGGGTCCTGGCAAGGCAACTTCTTTTTACAGTATTGACCTTTGGCATAAAGTCAAAGGGCACTGCAACCAACCATCATTTGTGATGATGGCTTAGTTGGATGGGTGGATATCAGCCGGAAGGAGATGAGCAGAAAAAGTGGATAGCGCTGTCCTACGCTGAATGTGTTACGCCGCCCCCAACGGTGCGTGAGCGAGCAGTTCGAAAAGATGCGGCCGGCTGGCATCACATGGTTCGGAGGAACCATGTGATAGTCTTCGGCCCTCCCGAATAAGTGGTAGTAGCCTTCATGTGGGGGCCCACTAGTGACAGGGAGGAATTGGACATAACTAAATTAGGGAGAAAATTAGGGGGGGGGGGGGGGGGATAACTACTTGAATATGAATATATTATGTTAAAATGAATATGACCTTAATAGGAAGTATATAAACATCAATAATTATTTTACCACAACACGGTTCCTTAATGCTCAATTCTGATTGGTCAGTAGGTCAACATTTTACATACACACTTTTGTAGTGGATGCTGCTCATTAATTATTTAAATAATAATAATTCTTGACATAATTGCTTTTTTAAAACAAGCCCTGTCACATAAATTTTTCAAACTTTTATTTAGAACACCACCAACTTTATTCCTTAACACTACCTATATTGTACTTATATATTTTAACTACACCAAATACAGAGTTCTTAAATTTATCTGCACTGGTCAAGGGCATCTATCTCTGTGCATGATTCACGTCAATGCATCATTGTCACTTGCCTGTCTTATCTTTTTCTTCTTTAGGCAGCTTCTATCCCGAGTGTTCCTACTCTCAGACCGTTCCCTCTTCAACAATGATATTTTTCAGCTTGGACATTTTCTAAAGCTGCGTCACTATAAGCTGTCAAGCTGCTTGGCAATCTGTGTGGTGACATTTAAAATCAATACCAATTTTCAAAAGGCTAACACTCTTCGTGTCAGGCCTACTGTCCGGGGGGGGGGGGGGGGGGGGGGGGGGGGGGGGGGG
>JAQMYG010000036.1:13645811-13656820 GCA_030014215.1 Clariallabes teugelsi | reverse complement strand
CAGGCCTACTGTAAGTCCCCCCCCCCCCCCTATTCAGCAACATCTGTAGTATATTTACAGCACTTTTATTTTTCACTGGTTTTGTTCCTGCTTCAGTCGATTACTGAGGAACCCAGCCGTGTGCAAGTAAAGGACAAACTGCTGAAACAAAGCATAAATCAGGTAATTGTTGTTGTGAGATAGAAACTGCTCCCAATTTGGGCATTTTATAACAACTGAAATGAGCAGCACATTGTATTTGCCATTAAAGACACTCACTTCATTAGTCTTTACTGTGGTCGTTGAAGGTTCAGGTCGTGTGTGAAGTGAATTTAAAATGTCTTTATGCACATTTTCCTCATGCAAGGTCTCATCATGGACTCGTGTCTGTCTGTGTTTTACTCATAGGGAACAAGAAGACCAGGTCAGTTGTTAATCACTCAATTTAAATATTCATTTTCCGATGAGTAACTGTAATCTTTCAACAACTCAACGAGTTTGAAGTCAAGCACTATGTTAGGAATATGCAATGGACAGCTCAGTATGACCCATCTCTTGGATATACATATAAAAAAATTTTCATGGTGGTGCCTAAGCATTATATATTCACACCTCGTTTTAATAATATTCGTGTTTAAGGGCGGGGGTGGAGAATATGGCGAGAGCTTGTCATGCTGATGAGTTAAAACGGGTTCTTTGACGAAGATGCGGCTTGGACAGGGGCACAGTGCCGAATGAGCATTTAATGCCAGTTGTGTGCTTATTACGAGGTGTTTTATAAGAGTTGATTTCTTAATATTCCTGGGAAAACAGACTGTAAGCGATAAGACCTGCAGTGGATTTTAATTCACCTATAATTAAATGTGAACACATTTTTGCACTCTGCACAGCAGCAGCCCCCATCAGCAAGTGAGAACATTGCAGCATTTCCGCAGACTTTATCATTCCCCCCAGCCTAGGCATGCTGCGAACGACAGAACACCACAGAGAGAGAGAAAGAGGGAAAGGGGCCATGAATCAATCTGTGTAATGGGGGAAGGCCAAACGTAATAAATAATACAATAACAAGGCAAACTAATGAGCCGTTGCCAAGGTGAATTTTGCAGAATAGTCCCTCAATGTACTACACCCCCCAACCACCAACCCCCCACCCATAATCCAGGGGAGCCGGTGGATGATAAAGCGGCACCATAAGGCAACACCTGTGCAATTAAAACGTCCGACACTTCTTTGTGCATTACATTAATTTCAGCCTTTTGTAAAGGCCCGATGAGCATGCTAATAATCTAGCCTACTTGACTCTGTGTCTAGCTGAAACAGGGCATCTAATTAGGCAAAGGTAATTAATTAGAGATAAACGGACCTAATCAAGACCCGTTAGCACTCTTTCTATGTCGTCATTAAGATGGCTGGATCTAATATGCTCTGATTGGCTACTCTACCACCTATCTAATGACTAAAAGTGCAGTCTGGATGCATGCTTATGCTTCAGCTATAAGGCATACTAACCAGTCATTAGGGCAAGTAGAAAAAAAGTTTGCATAGACAACAGAACAGAAATTATAGAAATTAAATACAGTGAAAGCAAAAAATGTAAAATCATTTCTTAGTCGAGTGTGTATATTTACTAGTTACATATTCACTGTATAGTATAATGCATATTTAAATTCTAAAGGATTTTATGTACATTTTCTGACCTTTATTCATATATACAGTACTTTGCAAAAGTCTTGAGCCACCTTTTATTTCTCTATATTTTGTTTCCAAAGAGTCGGAGTTTCTTGTATTCTTTAATGAAGTCATGAGGAATAAAGGCTTGCACTTTTGGGAAGTTTTTGGCTCTCATTTACAGTCCAGTCCCTGTACCTGACCAGGAATGTTTTTGTTCATTAAGTCACACAGTGACTTAAAAAAACCCTCTAATGATGTGACCAATGAATCATTCATGTATAAAAAATAAATAATTTAAGGCATGAATCAGTGAGAAACAGATGCAGATGATGATCAGGCCAGTGATTAGTGTTAATGATGATCAGTGATACTGAATGCTGAGTAGTTGGAACATATGAGAGGGGAAATGAGGTTGCTGCTGAAGTTTTTACATAAACAACCAGTTTTTAAATATTACATTTAGGCACTTTGCAGCCTGCCAAAGTATAACATTAAAGTAAATGTGATGTGCAGATGTGAACCAGGCAGTCTGATCATGGCTCCAGTTTACTGAGAAAACTTTCTACCTTGGTAGTATCCAAGCACTAGTAAAGCGCTGGGATAAGAGATATTGTAGTAGGGGATTATAGGGATAAATAAAGATAGTTTTTACTCTCATAACTGTGTTCTGTTATTCTGCACAATCAAAAGTCCCAGTTTGACTTTAACATCTCTCATATTTTTCAAAATGAAGACATTCTGACATATGTGCAGATCCATGAAGAATGCCTCTAATCTATAGTATATGTTTCTGTCACACCAACAGAAAAAAGCAGCACATTAATGGTTATGCTGGCCTATACAATTATTCAAAAGGAAGGACAGAAAAACATGGAAAGGAAGTTGGAGAAATGGTTAGATATCTCTCTCTCTCTCACTCTCACACACAAACAAACAAACAAACAAAAATACTATAACCAAAAAAGGTTTGTTGTTTGGGAAGCTCTGGCTTAGTGGGCCTTTTGAGCAGAGGAATATTTTAGGGATTGTTATTTTTCTCCCTCCCTTTCTGTCCTTGTACACAAGGGAGTCGTCTGCTACAAGGAGGCAGGCCGCTCCCTCGACACACATCATTAGAGGGTTTTTTACAAGCGACAAGCAGCCTATTTGGCTGTCATTGGGATTGTTTGAAGAGAATATGTTTATCTGCCGCATGCTCTAGAGGGACCAGCATCAGAGAGAGAGAGAGAGCATATCGCCTATGAGTATTTGACACCACTGTTATGCATTTGCCAATATGAAGGCTAATATGCGGGGAAAGATGCCATCTAAATTGGCAGCTCATTGTCCTGTGTCGCTGCAAATGGGACCTGACCTCTGACCTCTGTTGTCATAGATGAAATGACCTTCATGTTAACCACTAACCAGCTGCTAACTGTTTAAACAACCCGAAGCAAAAAAAAGAAAACGAAAAGTCGCCATTATGATTATTTGTAAAAATAACTTTTTTTTTTTCTTTTTAAAAAAAAATGTTTTTGGCCAGAGAAAAACAGAAGAGTGGAATTGAAGTGTATTGTAATGAATTTTAGCAGAAGTCTATTTACCGTTTTAAATTGTTATTGCTATTTCATTTTTGTTATATATAATTGTTTGGAAATGAAAAATACAAAAGTGTACTATGACAGTTTAGCTGAGAGAGTGAGAGAGAGAGAGAGAGAGTGTGTGTGTGTGGGTGTGTGTGGGTGTGTGTGGGTGTTTAAAGGCAGTCTAGTGGCCAGGCTGGGCCAGCACAGGACAAGCGACAGCCACGAGCATCGTCAAGAAGCCATGCGTGTATGCAGATATGATGGACTGTCAGACAAGAAACGAGGGCCGATAATCCCGCCATCACCGACCCAAAGTGCAGGGATGAGTGTGTGTGAGAGACTGCAGATGTGTGTGTGCTGCATTTCCAATTGAAATGAGACAGAACGGAGTCATACGGATCCCTCATTATCCCGTTTCCCTTGGGGGAGCGACGGCAGGCTTTCAGTGCATAAGACAGAGAAGGAGTGATCTCTTTCTCTCTCTCTTTCTCTCTCTGTCAGAAGGGGACACAAAAGATGAATACTACCTCTTATTAGGAAAAACAAACAAACACATACTGGTGTGATTTGTGGCTGTGCAGAAACACTGCACCGAAATTCTCCTTGCCAGCGAGATTAGAGCAGAGAGAAAATAAAAGCGTGCTTGGTGTATTTTTAAAATGGTTGATTTTCCCCCTGTAATGATATCCAGTGCAATTAAGCACTTGCTTCAGGCTCTTTGTGTCCTTGTGTGGAAAATCTCAATTATATATGTGTGAGTAAGAAAGAAAGAGAGGGTGAAGTGAGTATTCATATTAGTGTGAGGCTGAATGTGTGTGTCTGTGAGTCCCTGGGTATGTTATCTATGTATCAGAAGGCTTTTCAAGGTTGAAAATTGACTTGTTTACAACATGCACATGTAATTTTAAAAGAGTTTGGAGGAGGGTTCTGTATATTTTACATGCACATTCTCATTTTTTTTTTTTTATAAATGTTAATCAAATATTTAAAAAGGTTGAAGAATGCCCTATTCACGAAATGTAAATTCAGTTATGGAAATTAATAAAAACTTGAAAATTTGAAACACATGTTTCTAATCACTTTAAAGTAAACATACTGGGCGCTAGAGGGTTTCTCTTTATTTTATTTATTTTTAAGCAATTTAATGGGTCAGTAACAATTTCCTGCATTTACAAAGTGATTACCTAAGTAAAATAGACACACAGTTGTACAGTCAAACTAAAAATTTGTTTTAATCCCACAAATTAATATTAAAAAGCTCTTCCTCACACATTTATACATACTGTATCAACATCATGATTCAATGTCTTTTTGGCATCTGTGATTTAATGGCACTTTGGATGTGCATGCTCTAGTCTTTTGAAAGAGTACTTCTATGAAATATTTTTCACCTTTTGGTGTTTTGCTTTTAAACAGTTGTAGCGTAACACTTAAGGTTATCTGTTGGAGAACAACTCCTGGCACTTTGAGAAAAGCTTTAACCCTAACCACTCAACTCTGTGCCAAACTGTATAATATTATTTTCCTTTCAGAGTACAGCATGATTCTGAAGGCAATCAACACTGAATTTTGTGTTCATTTTGAGTTTATTTGTTGTTCTTTTTAAATGTGTGCTTTTGATATTATTCTCAAGCCCTGTCATGTCACTGGTGCATTTTTTTTTTTTACTGACAAATAACTTGATAAAAAAATAAACTTTTAAAAGTAAGTGTACACTATTTTGCCTATTTTGCCTTACAGAACTCAGAACGCTGGCATGAACTTCACAGGTTTGTGCAAAAACAAACAAAAAAATTGATTAATTTCAGAATATACCCATCATCTGAACACATACTTTAATAGAAAAGATTGGCACTAACCTTCTATACAGTTAAGTATAGACTAAGAAATAGTGCAGAATTATTATTTTTTTTAAATGTGATTTCAGACTTTTGGATCCCTCATTATTAAATAAATAAGTACTGACAAAGTGCAAAGTAAACACCAGTAATATAACAAATTCCGAGCAAAACACTCTCCGAGCAGCAAAACTGTCTGATGTTGACTATTACAGTTTTTTCCAGTATTGGCTTCAAGATAAGGTTTTATTTTGTCTATTATTATTATTATTATTATTATTATTATTATTACTATTATTATTTTATTGCTACAGTTCCTTAACTTTAACTCATGGTAGAGATCCTAGATTGTTTCATGGAAGGATGAGGATACACAGTGCTGATCATTATTATTGGCACCCCTGTTCTTAAACTTCTAATAAATTCTTTTTTTAAAAACAATATAGAAGTACAATGCAAAAAAAAGAGAAAATCCAACCTTTAATTGAAGTACAATTATTCAGTGGGAAAAAAAAAATCCCACATTAACATTTATTTTTTTTTACATGAAATCATGGTGGCCACAATTATTGTCACCCCTGATGTTAATATTTTGTACAACTCCAAGACAGTACTTTATCTCCTTCTATAACATTTCACAAGATTGGAGAATACAGATAGAGCGATCTTTGACCATTCCTCTTTGCACAATCTTTCTAGAGTCCTGTGTCCTCTCTTATACACTCTCCTCTTCAGCCCACCCCACAGGTTTTCAATTGGGTTAATGTCTGGGGACTGAGATGGCCATGAGAGGAGCTTGATTTGGTGTCTTTTGAACCATTTTTGTATAGATTTTGCCGAATGTTTTGAGTCATTCTCCTGCTGAGAGACCCAAAGATGGGTTTTGATTTAAAATGTCCTGGTATTTCAGAGGGTTCAGGATGCCATGCACCCTAACAAGGTTCCCAGGGCATTTTGAAGAGAAACAGGCCCACAGCATCACATATCCTCCACCATACTTCACAGTGGGCATGGGGTGCTTTTCCACATACTCGTCTTTTGTTTTACGCCAGACACAGACAGTGTTTGTTTCTTTCTATCAAGCTCTATCTTAGACTCATCTGACCATAGCACACGGTCCCAGTTGAAGTCTCTGTAAACTCAAGACATTTTTGTTTGTGATTGTAGGTGAAAAAAGGCTTTTTCCTTGAATGCCTCCCAAACAGCTTGTTGGCATGTAGATAGCATCTAATGGTTGTTATGGAGACTTTGTGACCCTAAGATGCCTCTTTTTGATGCAGGTCTCTAACAGTGAGGTTGGGAGATTTTTTTTTTACTTCTCTTGCCATCCTCCTCACTCAGCGTGGTGGCAAGATAAACTTGGGTCCTTGTTTGTCACTGTTCCAGTTGTTTTAAATTTCTTAATGATTCCTCTGACTGTAGATATGGGCAAATTTAGGTGAGTGGCTATTTTCTTGTAGCCATTGCCAGAAGGTCGACACACATCTTACTTACTTAACTGAGGTGTTCTCTTGTCTTTCCCATGTTGAAGAGTGGATTAGAGAAATAGGCCTCTGTGTCATGTCATATTTATACCACAGGCAAACAGGAAGTCATGAATTATTAATTAAAGTATCTAGATACTCTGATCAACTTTATAAAGAACAGTATGCTCCAATTACATTTATGTTATCGGAATTGTTAGGGGTGCTAATAATTGTGTCTGGGTGATTTTTATATAAAAAAATTTTTTAGTCATGGACTTTTTTGTAATTTTTTTAATTCACTTGAGTTAAAGGTTAGATTTTTCTACAATTTTCAGTGTGAGATTATGCTTCTGCAATAAATGAATTTATTAGAAGCCTAAGAACACATCTTAACCAGGGGTTCCAATTATAATGACCGGCATTGTAAATATATAGTGTACCAGTGTACCAGTGTTTGATTCTTCTCTAATTTCACTGTAAACTATCTTTAGGGAGACTCATTCACTCTTATTGATCATCTTATCACTTCTGGTATAAAGTCTGGCAAATTAAAGTAAATTAAAATGGAAAGTCTACCTCGGTTGAGGATGCATGTCTTTTAGCTTCCTCAGAAATATTCCATCAGTAACATCAGGTTTTCATTTTCATTTTCTGTTCATAATTAAAGCGAAATTTTGTTTATAGTGTTTTCTTTATCCTCTTTTTATTTGTTTCACATTTATAAAAATGTTCTTAAATAACCTTCTTTCAAACTGTTTTTAAAAGTACATGCGCATTCTATAAACAAGTGGTTTACCTCAAGTCTTTGTAGTTGACCCTCTTCTGATTTGATTGTACACCACTTCATTGGGAAAAGGCTTTTCATCATTTGCTATTCTTATGAAACTCAGGTCTACCTCTATTGAGGATGCATGCCTTTTTAGCTTGCTCTACAGATATATTTCAATCTAAATGAAGGACTGCCTTTTGAAACCAACATTTAAAGACAGAGTTTCTTGTCATCCTGGCAATTCCCTTGATCCAACATATCACCATCAAGTACAGCACGTCATTGCTACTAACATCAAGGTACTCCAGGAACTTTAGAGCAAAACCTAATGACTAGCTTGCCTTCATAGACCACATCACAGTGATTTCCCCATCATACAGGTTTGCTCTGTATAATATAAGAGAGGTAAGACTGTATCTACCAGAATAAGTGACACAACACCTCGTCCAAGCACTTATTACTGTATCTCTCAGTTTAAATACAGCAACTGTCTGGAGGCCAGACTAAGAGCTCCAATTATTAAACCATTGCAGATGATCCAAAATGCAGGAGCACATAATATGGTTTTAAGCAATTTGGGCCAATGTAACAGCCCTCGTCACCTCCTCTGTCTGGCTGCCTGCTTGTATCAAGTTCACTTCCTTGATGCTGCCTATAGATGAAACAATTAACGTTCGTCCACCTACATGGAGTCACTACAGGCAGTGAGTGCATGTAGGTGGAGTGTATTAAAATGCTAGTTAAAATTATGATTTAAAAAATAATGTAATATAAAGTCTGTTATAAATTTTCCACCACTGTCTGCTTGATAGGGGGAGAAAAGGAGCATGGTTGTGAAGAGCAGATCAGGGAGAGCCTTTTTTTTCCTGCTTTATTTTCTGCTTCTTCTATACCTCGAGGCCCAGAGCTGGAACATTTGGAACATTTTGACACCTAAATGCTAAACTCGACTGATTTTGGATGATAATAGAAGCAATGGCTCCAAGCTGTATTTCTAAAGAAATAAGTGAATGTGAGCAGACAGTTCGAGAAAAGAGAAGAGAAGGGCTGCAGAATATAAATAATAAGAAGAATCGACTTTGTTGGCTATAAAGAAATATTTTTGCAGCTAATTACATTGGGACAACCATAGTTTAAAGCTAAATTTAAGAGTTGGGAAGAAATCACAGAAGCCAACTGTGCTATTTTTCTGCTTTTACCAATGGTTTGTTTTGTTGGTTTGCTGTAGGAGAAGCAGATGATAAAAATCTTCTCAAAGAACACACATTTAAGCGGAATTGCTGTCTGTTTTGAGTCAAGATGCTTCCACTATAGTTTTTTTTATGTCATTTTGTCACAAGCGTGTACCTTATTAGCAAACAATAAACTGCTAAAATCAAACAGAGAAATTGTTGTCAATATTTCTTACATTTTTACAGTTTTCTTGACTTTGACAAGTGCTAAAATATTTTCACATAAAATCCCACAGATGGAGACTCTTCTTTATCTTCTTCTTGTTAGCTTACTTATTTACTCACTCACTCTCACTCACTCATCGTCTACGCTTAATCCTGTATACAGGGTCGTGGGGGGCCTAAAGCCTATCCCAGGTGACTTAGGGCATGAGGCAGGGAACATTGTGGACAGGGTGCTAATCCATCGCAGGGCACACACAAATACACACACTCACCCACTATGAGCAATTTGGGAACACCAATTACCTTAATCTGCATGTCTTTGGACTGTGGGAGGAGTACCTGAAGGAAACCCACCAAGCATAGGGAAATCCATGCACACAGAGACGGGAATTGAACCCGGGCCCTGGAGGTGAAAGGCGACAGTGCTAACCACTAAGCCACCGTGACACTCTTATTTATTTATTTATTTATTTATTTACTTATTTTAAAAACTAATATTCTTGGAGTCTCTGGTGTTTGATCCTGAGCTTGATTTGACTCTATTTGGATCTCTGCATGTTTTTTCTCAGTTTTTTATGTGGGTTTCATCTTGGTTTGTCCGGTTTCTTCCAACATCCCAAAAAACAAGCAACACGTAGCAAAGCAACATTGTAAATGATTGTGTACACTTGTGTGTGCGTGCTTGATACGTCAGTCATCACAATGACTGATGTATCATACATCAGTCATTGTGATGACTGACGTATCATTTTATGGTCAATGTTTCTGGGATAGGCTTCTGTGATGCTGTGACCAAAATATAATGAATAATTAACATGAATGAAAATGAATGATGTAGGGAACGGGTTATCATATCAGTTAGATATGACATGGTGTCAGATTCTCATGGAGTAAAATATTGCCCTACTGTAATGCTGTCACCTACCTGTGCATGCACACATCAGGTATAGCCTATACATTACTGCCTATATTCATCAGTTAAACCTGTAGTTATATATTTCAGTAGATCTCGAAGGTAGGACAGTATTCTACAAAAGGTTATGGGCAGAGAAACCTCACTCTGTCCCATGGGCTGCTATTTGATAAACTCTACTGTTATAGACTCTGATGGAACCAAGCTAAGTTCATTTAAACTAAGATGGACATTGTCCTATGGTTCTGGTCTAGAGGAACAAAAAAGAAGTTCGGCCTTTTCAATGGACTTTAGCTCCATCCAAATTAAATCAATGTTTTTATTCTTTATTTATTTTACACTTTTCAAGCAGAGAATTGAAGTGGACTACTTTGTCTTGTATTAAGGTATAATTGTCCTTGAAGTACTCATCGGTCATAAGAAGCTGAATCTCTTTTTAAAATGTCATTTACATAATCTGATTCTTGACTGGACCGCTGATGAATGAAGACGTAAGGGACGAAGCAGGGTGGCGCGACTGTAATTACAGTTAAGACGAATCAGCCTGTCGAGGTGTCCAGCTTCGCGTGTTCTTCACACGGTAAGTCATTTCATCAAGGGATGGAAGCACATGTGTTTTCCAATTAGCCTGACAGAGTGGTTGTTAAGAAGTTTAATTAGTAACGGGTGCTCTCGGAGGCCTGTGTCCTGAGTGGGAGTGCAAATACGAGACACTATTTTTTGCTCCTTCGTTTTTCTTTCCTATGTGGTGGCTGCTTTAATATGCCTACAGATGTGTTAAAAGCTAGCAAGAGTGTGTGTGTGTGTGTGTGTGAGAGAGAGAGGAGTGAAAGAGAAAGCGTGAGAAAGTAGGGAACAAAAAAAAGCAAGTGGCTCTAAAAAAAAAAAAAAAAAAACTGTGAATGGACCCAAATTACAATGTAATGTTCCTGCCGTAACTCCAATAACAACTCATTAGCGAACTGTCAGAGACATTTATTTGTTATACTATGCCTACAGCCAAAATTGCAGAGCCAGAAACGTAGACAGAATGCAATTAGATTAAAAAAAGCATCTAATAAAATATACTTCAAGCACAAATGTCAGGAGATAAAGAAAAAACAAGCAGCATTTTAATGCCTTTGTGCATTGTTTTCTTGTCTTTTTTCTGGTTTAATGTATAATAATTATGTTTGTATCATCAGATTAACTTCATTACGGTGCCATGGCCACAGGGAGAGCATTTTCATGTTGATGTATTTTAGCTGCTGTTCCTTTTCTTTGCCACAGCAGTGAGAATTAAAATGAGTGGGTTTTAAAAACAGCTGGAAAATTGCAACCAATGTCTTAAGCAACACTTTCTTTATCGTTATTATTATTTCAGATGCATGTAGTAGTAGTGTTTTATCAGACTTTTTTAGGAATACTGAAT
>JAQMYG010000036.1:13635811-13640811 GCA_030014215.1 Clariallabes teugelsi | reverse complement strand
GCCTGTTATCAGTAACTGACTCTGAGCTCCAGCTGCTCGCACCTCGGCTTTAACGACACTTGAACGACCACACACACTGCTGCACCTTTTCATTCCTGTGATGTGTCTTCTATCTGTCTGTCACTCTGCCCGTCTCTCTCTCTCTCTCTCTCACTCCATTTCGCTTTCATACACACTTTCTACTGCTCCTTCTCTCTATCTCTCTCTCTTTCTTGCTCTCTGTCTGTTTCTATCTCTGACTCTTTCAGTACGTCTCTCTGACACGATCTCTCTGTCTTTATCTCTCTCTGTCTCTCTCACTGTATATAGTAGTTGTCTCAGTTTCTCTTCTCCCTTAATAAAAAAAATTATAATAAAGTAGTGTAATAATACACTGTGATTTCTATTTATTTCGTAAGTTGTAATGTTAATAACTGTAACATATTGATTTTAAGAACTGATCATGTTCCAGTGTGCACCTGCAGGCCGGGAAACACGATGTCACCAGCGGCGTCCTTCATCTGCATGTTCACAACCTGTGAGTTCTTTAATGAGGTCGTTACTGTAGACGCGTCTGTGCTTTATTCTGTCGTCTCTAATGACATCAAGCGACTCAGACTTCAGTATAATTTAATAAATATGGTGTATTTATCCGTATAAACATGTGCTGTACACACACTCGGGTTATTATAAAGCAAAGAGAGAGAGAGACTGGAATCCTCCAGCTGTGTCTGACTGCGAATCTAATCATCTCAACACACTCCTTATGCATTTCTCATAAACCTTATAATGCACGACACACAAAACCACACACACGCATGCATGCATGCATGCACACACATGCCAACATCACGCACACACTCACGCACTGCACTGACCTAAATAAGTCCACATAGAAACTCAGACCTGATCAACACACACACACACACACACACACACACACACACACACACACATACATGCACAGGAACAAAATCAGATTGCAGATTTTGGTTGATTATTATGTAAGAGGTTTGTGTGTGTGTGTGTGTGTGTGTGTATAAGAGAGAGAGAGAGAATGTGTATAAAGGGTATAAAGTGTGTATACAGTAAAGTGTCTTGTTTCATACCTCCAGAGGTGGTGTTAGCTTTAGCGGTGGTAGCTTTAGCGGTGGTAGCTCCAGTGGTGGTAGATTCAGTGGTGGTATATTCATTTTTAGGAGATTCCTTGGTGGTGATGACGGGCTGGTTTCGATCTTGGCCTGAGTGCTTATGGTGTGTGACATTTTGCTGACCAACTGTGTTGGTGGAACCATGAGGAGGTTGAGTGTCTGTACTAGTAACAGCATCTGTAGTGCTCTTGTTCTGATCTGGTGTGTGTGTGTGTCCTAGCTTATTTGCGTCTGATCCTGGCACGGTAATGTTTGTTGAAGGACCTGTAGGAAGGGCTGTAGAGGAGTCTGGATCGCTGGTGACCATGCAGATGCACAACACAGCCACTAGAGGGAAAGAGAAAAAGTTAGAGTGATGGTGACACACATACAGACACACATACAGACAGACATACAGACAGACAGAGCGAATGTGAAAGACGAAGAGAGACAGTGGCAAGCAGTGTGATGAAGAGAGACAGAGAGACAGATAGGGAATATAATTATGGGAGTGAGACAAATAAAAGCATGGACAGAGACAGAGTGAATTAAAGAGTGGGACAAATAAAATAATGAGGAATAAATAAAAGAGAGAGAGAGAGAGATCAGGACAGATACAGAGTGGATTCGAGCCACAGATAAAAAAAGATTTTAAAAAAAAGAGATGTAGAGAAAGAAAAAGAGTTATAATGAGTGAGATTTAGTTAAAGTGAGTGAGACAGTTTAAAACAGAGTGATACCAAGAGAGAGAGAATGATGCAGACAGGAGAGACAGAGAGAGAGAGAGATAGAGAGAGAGAATGATGCAGACAGGAGAGACACAGAGAGAGAGAGAGAGAGAGAATGTTAATCAATTTTTATATTAATATGAGTAGAAACATTATTCACACAGTATATATTTAATTTATTCAGATTCTAAAGAAATTATGGCACTATATAACTATGGCTATTAATTGATTAAAATTTTTAATTGGATATGAATCTAGTTAATTACAGTCATAGTCTGCGGTTAATTATGATTACTCACAATTTTAAAATACTCAGATTTACTTGTATTATAAATGCGTAATGTTGGAATAAAGAAATGATGACAAACTGGTTAGAGGAAACCGATTGTGCAGTGAAGCTCAGAGCATTTTAGCTATTATTTGTTTTGCTGTGTTTTTTTTAATAAACATATTTAGGGCTCAGGATTGTGCAGTACAGAGAGACACAACTTTTTTTTGTTGTTGCACAAAATAGGCGATATGATGAACCTAATTTTAGTCCATTTGAACCGACTTCCCCGAACACGACTGAGCGAGAAATTAGAAACTGGGTCACAAAGGCAAAGAAATAGCACAAATACACACAATCACGAGTTTCTATGGTTGTCTTCGGTTGTTTCTATGATCAAATAATAATAATAATAATAATATGCTCATTTTGAGAGTTCTATTCCCATATTCTGGTAGTAGTAAAATGTACCTTCTATAAAAGTAATGATGACTTTAGTTTGACCAAAAACACAAACACACAGTGTGAAGTCTGAAGCCTCCCAGTTAACACAGACCAGAAAACCTTCTATATGGGTTTTAAGGGTAATGATATCTCAAACATTAACATTTAATAAATGTTAAATTAAATTCTCTCGAATGAGACCGGCACGGCATGCAGAGGCTGGGTACTATATGGGGGGTGTGGTAACCCACCGACGATGGGGCTCGAACCCGGATACTCAAACCCGAAAATCTCTAAGCTAAAGCCTCAGCCACCCGAGCCACCACTTCCACATCTTACACTTAATGTATTCCTGTAAAAATAATTCCTCTTGAATGTAGCTCGAGTACACGACTTTGTTTTTATCCAAACTCCCATCTAGAAGATTTTTATAATGAAACTTGCCGTCCCGCACACCTGGTGATGTTTCATCTTATTATCCGCGATTAACGGCATTATCACACAAAGCCGGGTAACCTCGCCGCGATTATGGGAAGCCATTGGAGTCAAACTTGGAAATATGATTAATTTGCTTTTAAAATAGTAATGCTTAATGTGTTAATATTGACATCCCTACTATAAACATTAAAAAAGATGAGTGGTGTTCACATCAAAGCAGGACTTTTGATTGCGCAGAATAACAGTACATTCCTTTTATTTCTCTATATAATCTCCTGCTACACTAATGCACTCATCCCAGTGTTTCACTAGTGCTTGGACACCAAAAAGGTAGAAAGTTTTCTTAATCAGACGGCCTGCTTCATGTCTGAAACGATGGCCTCCCAGGAACTCCTTAAACGGTCCAAACATGTGGAAACGGCTCGTAGCGAGGTCAGGGGATGTGATAATAACATGCAGATGAATTCCTGTAATGTGCAAGTGGTGCAAACGTTATCCATCAATTTTCCATAAAAGGATCAGGCGTTCCACTCTCTGAATGTCCATGCGGACGACTGCAGTGGGTTCCTGGATCGTCATTAACAGACATACGGACCTTCTTTAATACGTTTTCACCGTCCAAATGTTTTACTGCGACTAAATGTCTCATCACCGTATAGTGTTTGATGTCTATAAATGTCAATCACTTTTACGCCTCCATTCACCAGAAATGTCATCACAAGTCTTGGTTTGACAAGAACGCCCCTCGTATGTGTATATACAGTAGATATAAAACAGTACAATACTTTTCTCAGCATGCATTAGATAATAATAATTATTATTATTATTATATGATGTCAAGGCGTTCAGATTTCCTCTCATTTCCTGCAGTGCAATAGATTTAATTTAGTCTAAGATGAATAAGAAACAATATTCTGCATTAAAGCTGACGATGTTGCCAGTTTATCACCAGTTACATTTCCATTTATGCAGTTGTTTTATTGCGTCTTTCCTATTTAATGCAAAAATGCTGCTTTTTTTTTTTCTAAAAAAAAAGTGTGGCTTTGGGATTTGAACAAATGACCTTTTGGTAAAGAAAGAAATGTAGGAAAAGTTTAACTTTGGCATGAAAAGAAAAAATAGACACAATTTATAAAGGATAAATTATTAGTTGTGTCTTAATATGTTGCAAATAGTGGAGACGTTCTGTAGAAACCAAACTAATCAACGGATTTTTCGATAACTTTTTGATAATGAAAAAAAAAAAACGATTACTGATCAGATGATCAGAGAAAGCTCTGTGAAATGATGAGTGAAATGAATTCACTCTAAATGATAAATATAATTCAGGTTATATATAATGATGTAACCATTACAACACTACACTGAGATAACTGACTGAGTTAAAAGAAGAAAAAAAAAAAAGTGATAATATTTTGAAGGTCAGGTCAGAGCCACATGGCTGGATGAAGCTCTTAAAGCATAACTGATGTTCTTAAAGATAATTTAAAAAATCATCCAAATTATAATAAAACACATCTTACCGTGAGCAAAAGCAATCAGATGGACGGCACTTCGAAACATCTTTTCTTTCCTTTTTAATCAGATTCTCTCCCACACTTGTTAGATGGAGCTCGAGTCGCACCTCATGCACACGAAATGGCTTCTTGTTTCCACTTTGTGTTTTGTCAGGGCGAGTGTCATCACTGCATGCGAGAACAGGATGCCTGCATGCACTCACAAACTCACACACACACACACACACACACACACACTCCCTCTTTCTCTCATACACACAGAAATCTTCTAACCGCTCACAGGAAGTGGAACTAAGAAAAGAACAAGGTGTTTGGATAGTTCAATTCAATTCAATTCAATTTTATTTGTATAGCGTTTTAACAACTGTCATTGTCGCAAAGCAGCTTTACACAATCAAAAGAATTATTTAAGTCTGTACGGAATGTGAATGTGTATGAATCAGAATGATCAGATTGTCCCTGGTGAGCAAGCCGAGGGCGACAGTGGCAAGGAAAA
>JAQMYG010000036.1:13624825-13635711 GCA_030014215.1 Clariallabes teugelsi | reverse complement strand
GTGTGTGTGTGTGTGTGTGTGTGTGTGTGTGTGTGTGTGTGTGTGTGTGTGTGTGTGTGTGTGTGTGTTTTTACTTTATATGGTTTTATATGTTTCCAAACCATTTTCCCACATTTTTTGTGATGCAATGCTATTAAACTGATGTAATATCATTAGGCCTCTGCTACAATGCAGGAAAAAAATCCTTAAAGAATACCAGGAATATAACCATATGCTCTATGTTGAACATGATGTGAGCTCTGGGATGTCATATATCTCCTCAAACTGCTTGCTTTTTACTCAGCCACTTCAGGTTAAGCACCTCCTCTGTCTCTATCCCAGTCCCACCTGGGGCCCTGGCCTTCTGGCCACAAGTCTGCTTTTTAGAACCCATCACGGCTAATTGGCATCTACTGTAACTCATAGCTTATTACACCCCTGATTTTGCTGCGTTTGGTCATTGTCGGCTCTCCACGACACCTCTGAGCCTTCACTTTCCAAACAGACCTTTCTGAATAGAAAGTGTTTTAAAATGTTCTTTGTGATGATTGTTGGACATTTTTCACATTTCAGGGATCAAGCAGTGTGCATCAGATACGTTCACTGACACTAGGATTTCTCCTTCCTGCCATGTCTGGGCTAATTGGGATGGAAATAAAGCAGAGGAATGGCAAATTAATGTGACAGAAAGAAATCACATCTCAGCTGCCCGGCAAGCAGGGGGAATAAAACGAACCACGAGGCTGCTCCCGGCTGTGCAGTCTCTGTTGTGTAATTAATGTAGCATTTAATTCACCCATTAAGGTGACAGACTACAGTGTGTCAGTATATCTGTACAAATGTCTACCTCTGGCAACAGTTAAAAGCATTACATGACTAAAAAAAAAAAGACGAAATTCATGCTTTAAGTATTTCATGTTTTCAGTATTTAAAACCTTATAAGTGGATATAAGATAAGACATTCAGATTAGAAGTTGCAAATGTGTAAGGTACATTTCGGTTATGATGTGTCTTACAGTACATAAGCTATGTTTTCATTTAAGGTAGCTTGGGTCTGATTCAAACACATTAGTAATACATGTGAGCTGTATATTTGCATTAGTGTATAAGAGCACCTTTTTAATTATTTAAAATCATCCATTGTACAGTTTTGTAATGTTTGTGATTTCTTTGTTCTGTGAGCACCCACACTGCAAACTTTAACCTCTGCATCTTCGACGAACCATGAAGAATTAGCTGGTCAGTGGGTAGGCTAATTAATGTTACTTTAATGTTCATTTGCCTTGGGCTTGGGTGCTGATGCTGTGTTAGGGACTGGCTGTGCTGCTCTTGTTCAACACTGCTGATGTTTGCCTGTAGTCGAGTCTGTTATGATGGACAGTATCACAGTCATGATTGCTGTGTGAAGACCAAGAACTCCCTAAGTATCCTTGCAGAATGCAATCTGAATTGAATTGGTACCCAGTTCAGGATTAGATGCTCCTGACTATGCAGTTTCTGTTGTTTATATTCATGTAGCATTTAAATCACCTTGTGAAGGTGTCAGACTACATTGTGTACCTATATAGTAGCTGTGTTCCAGAGTGAAATTTACTTGTGCTACATTATTTAAGGGTCAAGGATTTTCAGTAATTATTATTATTATTATTATTATTGCATATACTGTTTCTCTGTCATTTTTATCCTTAAAAACTTATTGAATGCATATTGAATTTGTCTTACATGGTTATTGTGTAGCTGATCGTGTTTACAGTATACTATTTCCTCAAGCCCTTATTACTGCACATGATCTCTGGCAAGCTGCTCTGCCTGTTAATTCCAATTAGCTCAATTGTGTCTCCATTGACCTCCCTGTTCATGCCATGTTTTGTTCCTGCTGTCCTGTGGTTCTCTGGCATTCCCAGCAGCCTCCAGTGTTGGACCCCAAAACCTCCTCACTGCTGCTGGCCTGAACTCTATGACGTATTACACAGGCCAGACCATCTTGTGGACCTGGTCATTATGATTTAGAGGACGGAGCGGTGGCTGAGGGGATAACAAGGTGTTTCATTTATGATGTAAAGTGGATGCTGGCCATTAATCCGAGCAGTGGTTGGTACTGTACTCTGCTGACAGGCTGATTGATGCTATGCTCATTCTCTCACGCCGAGCTGCTGCTTGTAGATCACAGTGAGAAACACTGAGTACATGTGCTCACACTGCTGAGTAGTTTCTCTTTTCGTAGTCTGCATTTGCCCTATATTTTGGCAGCACTGCTCCTTGGGAGGAAAAACATTGTAATGAAATGAATAACAACAAATAGCATTAGCAGTGTGATTTCCTGTAAAATGACATATCTACATATTCTTCTGAACAACTTGCAGCTATGCAACATTAGCATCACATCACACAATAATGCCTAATATTAAACTTTCATCATATGAAGCATTCTCAGCTAGCATCATATGAAGCATTCTCAGCTAGCTAGCTGGTGAACATACAATATAGGCAGCTATACCACAAATTGATTACCTTCTTTGAGCATAAATAGGGTGACATTAGCTCAAAAAAAGCCCTGTTGCTATTTCAGCATTTTGAACATTGTGAAAATGTTGTGATCATAATGGATACATGTGTTTCACAATCAATTTGAGAGATTGCATTGTTAAGCTTATGATGCACAATTATACTTCTATTTAAATTAGTTTACAAGAACGTTGTTTGTTCTTTGACTTGATTAATCTTTAAAAAGATATTATGCATGAAACATTTATTTGTGGTAAGTTAAATGATTATATTTGACATAATTCAGGTACAAATTGATGGGTGGCACCTAATCTTGCAGGGAGGGTCTCTGATCTTTTTTCAGACTAGATCAACTGTATTTTATGTTTTATGTATTTATGTTTAAAATATAAGATACAACATTGCTCTGCCTTTTTCTTTAATTATGGCATGCATTTGCCATGGCATAGTTTCAGTAAGCTTATGCAACGTCACAACATTCATGTGTGCATCACTTCATCTGCCTCTCTTCTAACCCTGATGTTCCCATCACACTGAAACGATTAGCCTTACCGATAAGTGGTTTTCTTTAGGTTACACAGCTGTTTAGTCCCAATCCCTTAAGTTCCATGTGCATTACATTTTTTTTGGTTAGACTTTCTATTAGAAATTACCTACTGAAGGTACTATAACTATTGTACCTATTTTTATTGGTTTACCAAGATATTGTGTATTAGTGGTGAAAGGCTTTAAGTGTGCTTTGTTACACACACTAAATTAATATCTGTTTAAAACTGTCTCTAACAGCAATTCAAACCACCTGCAAATCAACCCACAAGTGTACGCTATAAATTGTAATACGACTTTCAGGAATTCATGGGATTTTCTTCCTAACCAAGGATGTCTCCACAAAATTAACACAATCTTTGCTTTCAATGCCACTCATGCATTGAATTTAGTTAAAATTAGAACATTTTTCAAAGATGGTGTATTTCCGTTGATTAAATGTTTATAAATTTCTCCTCACAAAAAATAAAAAAACAACCTAAAAAAAAAACTGTACACCTAAAGGCTTGTAGGATACAGATACTTTGTCACAGAGGTACCTAAAGTATACTACAGTTAAATGCCTGTGTAAATTTAGCATTATATATTTCTTCATTGACACTTTGATTGCACCATTTTCCCAAACATGAGTATTTTCTCCATTTTGTTAAAAACAGAAGATGAATTTAATCCCATTTGCATCACCATATCTATCTCCTTCCTGTCTCTCTGTCTCACCATCACTCTGTGTTATTATCTTTCTTGATCTGCCTCTCTCTAACTCCCAAACGCTTAGCTTGGTGTGAGAGAGCTAAGTGCTTCTCCTGAGATGGCTGCTTAGCCCAAATAGCCTTTCGCATCTGGTCAGCCATGTCCAGAATGAGTATATTTAACCCCTGTTCATTAATCTCATATAAGCACTCAATTAGGGTTGTCCAGTTGGTCACTATGGGGTTGAGAGTGTATGTGTGGATGTGGAGGTCTGGAAAACCCATTTGAATTAACACCATTTCAATAGTGCTTCTTTGAAAACTTACTAGCACTATTCATGGTACAGTATATCCCACTCCTCCTGCTTGTGATATTATATATCTCATGTATCTTCACAGTATGCTAAGTAATGAGGAAGTACATTCCAGCACATTGGAGCTGTCAGACATCATCACATTTGCTATTATGCACTGACGAACAAGAATGCAGAGGAAAGCTGTCTGTTTGGTTGACAGGTCATGTTTGCATTTACAGTACATGTTCTAAATGACTCCTACATCATATTACATTATATGTAAATGTAGATAAGAATTTGATTCAACGGCATTTGCACTGTACTTTATTTGGTATGCCATTTTTTTTTTTACTGGAACACTGTCTATAATCACATGAAATACATATGCATTAGGGACTGTAACACAATGCAAATCCATATCTGCATTTGGATTTAAATCAGAAGTAACTGTGTTAATGATCACTATACAACCTCTAACACAATGTTGAAAAGTGCTGAAGGAAAAACCCAGAGGTAAAAACACCAGCACAGTCAGTATGGCCCTGCGATATTTAGTAATCAATTTAATGGCTTTTTAATGGATTTTAAAAATTTTATTTTGGCCTTTGGTCCACGTTAACTTTATTTAGTCACTGAAAACTGATTTTTCTTCTTCCAGAGATTCAGTCGGACAGTTACAAGCTATGATTATATCCCAACCCATCCATTTTATTGGACTACTACTGTACTTGTTTCATTATACAACACACTAGGAGAATCAATTTATTGATTAAAGTATATTCAACTTCATTGCGATAGGTGGCGATATATTCCCTTTCAGTTGTTAGTATGGGACCTTTTCCCAGTTGATCCAGTTGATCATGTCACATGCCAAACACTTGACAAACATGTTATCATGTTGACCGATTAAAACATGGACAACTTTACAACTCTGTATGTTTTATATATTCTGTATGATTTACTCTTGGTACAAATGAGATGCACACTATTCCTTGTGGTAGACAAAAGCAGACACCACCACCATACTGTTAATGGCTTCTTCCCTCTGATTTGCATTTTGTTAGACTTGAAAACTGTGTATAGTGACCTAGGCTGATTTCAATTATATGCCCAGGAGTGACTCTGCCATAGTAAAGTCTGCCATAGCTTATTTTCAGTGATCTCACAGGCCAACCTAGCTGAACAGTTAGGGTTATATCGCTGTCTTGCCGGTTTGGCATGCTTTGGCGGCATGTTTATTTGTTTTCATATGGGCATACCCAATACCCATGCATGTGTGGACTAGGACTTAGTTTAATTTCCCAACTTTCTACAAACTAGTAGCCTAATTTAAACCACCATGACTCTGACCAGGCAGTTACTAAGGATACTGTAGATGCATTATTGAGTGTAATGTAAACACCATGTTAATAGTCTCCTGTTAATGATTGTGGTATTTATTTGTCCTGAAAACTTCATATTTGTACCATAGAACATCCACCTCAACCAGATGCTTTTAAACCTTTTCGGCAAACGTGCCACCTATTTATTAATGTTTAAAACATGTTACTTGTTTATTCTGAATGTATTAAGATTATGCTACATTCCTATTATCCATATTCTCATTCTCTCTCTCTCTCTCTCTCTTTCACTGCATCCCCTAAATAGAGATGTCAGGGTGAATGCTGAGGTCAGTTAGGTCACAAGGCCTTTCTTCTCCTTTTCTTCTGAGGTTGACCTTGACTCAGACTGATTCATCTCCTGTCAGGTCACAGTCAAGGGGACTCTGTTTACAGCGGACCCTCTTGTGAGAACAACTGCTCTGCAAGCACGTGCTTTGGGCCTACGAGGTCTCTTTGTTCTCTGACACTTTTTCTTTTTTCTTTTCTTTTTTGCTGCAAACATCTTTATCTCTCATCCATGCTCTCCATGTGTGTTTCCCCTCTGTCACTTTGTAAATACGGCTTACGGCTGTAAAGAGTGAGGTGTGGATGCAAAGGGATAATGTTTTTTTTTTGTTGTTTTTTTTTTACCGCTCTGTCAAAAGCAAACAAATTAAAAACCAAGTCTATCCATTTGCACGGGTAATCACAGTAAATGGCCCGCAGCTCACACGCATCACATTGTTTGTGGGACGAACGCAGATCCTCTTCATTTGACAGCTTAGTTAGCAGTCCAGGGAGCTGTGAAAAGTCACACTCTCCATATTGCAGGCTTGTTTTTTCAATTTGGATGCCATAAACACAGCTCCTAACAAGAGTCTGTCACCACAGTACTGAGATGCTATTTCTTCACATACTTCTAAGTTGACCTAGAACTCATTTTTGCGTGCTTGTCAAGAGTTTCGACTTCCAGGAAAGATTCTGTGTAATAGCATGATAATTTTGTACTCTCTACGTGTATTATTGTAACGTCACTTGTTACTTGTTATTATTGTAACTTCATCAAGTGATGAGAAGGTCAAGTTAACTCATCTGTTTTGCATCGGAAGGTTTTTCGTCCTCATCAACTTGTGTGTAAACTGACAAGAGCTAATTATTGATTAAACATGGCCTAGGCACTCAGATCTCATGGGATGACATCGTATAACACACAGGCCTGCACAACGCCACTCTACTGCCATTTCCCCTGAGCCCCTGGGCCTCAGAGACCGCAGGCTGCTAATGAGTTGTTTGCAGACCTCGAGAACGTGGTGGCGATAACCTCTGACCTCCAGCCACATTGTCTAGGGAGCAAAGGGAAGAAAACATAGAGAGCAAAAACAGGAGGGTGGGGGAGGCAAGGTGTTTTAGCTGGAGTGTTTTCTTGTTGGGAGTGTTTTGGCTCTTGTGTTAAAACCCCTGTGGCCTCGAGTGCCATGCGGATAACACTATGCTCTTTGAGCGCCGATCGATTCGCCACTTGATGAAACGCATTTAGTTTTTTTTGTTTGTTTGTTGTTGATAAACTGTATCTCTGTCATTGTGCATTAGTATGTTTGGGCCCATTCGTGCGCTCCCAGTCAAGGACACACATACATACACACCCACTACCATACATACACACACTAATAGTCATGATTAATGTTCCTCTTCTCTGAGACAAAATAAACTAGTTTCTCTGCCATGTCATATTGAGGCACTGGAGGAGAAATTGTTTATCATCCTTGTCATACACTGTACCCTCGTTCAGTTTGCTCCTTCAAAGTGAAAGCTGTGTAAATATTTCAGGATGTGAACTGTTTTCTTAAGACTCACTAGAAGTTAATCTGAACTCACTTTGTTACTTATAGTTTATAGGTGATGTGAACAGTACCTCTGCGATCATAATATGTTTATCAATGGCTGTGGAGATTATATAGAGTAGTATTTTATTTTCAAAATTCGTTGTTAAACATTTTTTTATTTAACACATTAACGTAAATTATTAATGAAATATTTTTTAAATAACAACAACAACAAAAAAACAGCTTTCCTAAGTCATTTTTTTATTAGTAAATAACTTGCTAATAATTTTGTATGAGCTCAGTTAGTGACTTTGGGAAACACAGATTTAACACTTATCATGGGCAGAAATATAAATTGTAAGAAGACAAAAAATATAATAACAATATAAGTTAGATACTGTAGATGGACTTTTCTGTACAGTTAAAAAAATTACTCTAAATATCTAGCAAGCAAACAAAGTTCACATTAGCGATCAGTTGTTGTTGTTTAAATAAAATGATTAAAAAAAAATTAAAGCTGTTTCAATATTGTGTGTTTCTACTGTACCTGTGATAGATGACCAGCTAACATATGATAAAATTTTATTGCAAATGAATACCTAAACTTAGTGTGGGAACAAATATCTTACAGGTATTAAGAGTTAAGGGTGAGTCTAAGCTTCACAAATAAAGGGTTGTGTTTTACCAGAGCAGTCCCCTGGGTTTTGTAATAGCATAGTACCGTACAGGTAAAAGCGTGGTGGAACAGGACTAGACAGTGGTGACTTTAAGATGTCAGGAGGACATGGGGACATTTCCAATTTGCATATTCATTCATATTCATAGCTCTTTGCATTTTCAATGAGCACAGAGGTTTAAAATGGAACATTCAAGCAAAGACTTGGCATGGACTCTTTAAAACCAACAGGTCAAGAAGACATTTCTAAATATCACGACTTTCCCACTCAACCCTTAAACACACACATTTCTCCCATGAGTTGTTAATAGCACTTGTACTGCCAGTCATATGAAGCTCTTTATTCGTATCTGTGGAGGACATGTGAGCTTGACCATAACCAGAGAGAAGAAAAACCCATCTAATTAACCCTCCTGGTACCATGTCATGTGATTAAATTAAAATGGCCATCATTTTCCCCCTTTGGGCCCGCCCTGGTGCAAACAGCACCAATAATCATTTGTTTTACCTTCCCATTTAGGCCTATTTCATCGCTCTGATGAGGAGATAATTACTGGCCCAGCCTTGTCTGCACATCCTATATATTCGATGTTCATTAATAACAATAAAAGGTTGAGGGTTAAAAACTCATTTAATTGCCTTTATGTTAATGACATTATGAATAGCTGCACCAGCAGTGAGTCTAATTTTGTCTGCCAGCTCCGGCGCCCATTCCCCAGGAGGGTTGCTCATTTTTTTGCCAGAATTACCGATGCACAGTTCCTTGTGTCTCATGCAGGTGGGTGCCTTGGCAAAAGCAAAATTAATGTGCACAGCACTTTAGTTTCGGTGACTAACGCATGCTCTCTAGACAAGAATTATCCTGAGAGTTGGGCAGGGAATGAGTTTCACACACACGCACACAGGCTTAAAAATGCACCCAATCCTAGGATGAAACAAACACCTTTGCTTGGTGACAATCCCCATGAAGGAAACGATATGATACACACTCCCTTTTAGTTTACTTTGATAATTTCCACACACAGACGGCCTCTGTACTAACAGCATTTTAATATATGATGTTAACCATGCTCTCACTTGCCTCCTCATCTTCAGTGCTGCTGACCAGAGACTAGCTAGCAACTAAATTAGAAAGCTACTCTGCTGTAATTCTCATGGCTTTCAGCACTTTCAGACATTAATATTGCAAGCGGTGATTTAAGTAGAGCTTTGGCTTTTTAACTTATTCAGATACCTATTAGCCAAGGCTATTCTGCATTGGGGTCAAAGTCTGAGTGAGGATTCTTGTTCAAATTACTCTTAATTAGAAGGTCTAAAAGACTCTCTTTATATAGAACAGTAAGCCTACGCTTATGTATAAGCTTGGTATGGGAGGGTTTATGCTAAAAGTAAAAACTAAATAGGAATATAGCAATTTGGTGTAATAAATCTTACATGACAGTGTGCAGGCTCAACAATGGATTAAGCAACTGTAAATGATATAGTATGTGCATATATAAAATATAAAATATGTGGAATATGCATTCTTTGATCTGCCAAAAGAAATAGGCGGTGTAATGAAGTAAGGACAAAAGCACATGGAAGTTGTTAGTTTACAGCCATCTCTGGGCAGAAATGAGGCCAAGGGGGTTGATGATGAATGAGTCCATCTCCTCCAGCAAAAGGATGACCTGGATCCCCCTCTCCTCTCCTTTTCTTTCTTTCTCTTCCTTTCCTCCCCTTTCGTTTCTTTTCCTCTCCCCCTCCTGCTCTATCGTTCTGCCACCAAATGGGCCAACATTTTTTAACTGCACTCCTTTTAGCCAAAGTCACCAGCTCTGACCTGTAGCAGCCCCTCCTCCTTCTTCTTGCTCGTTCTGCACAAAAACTGTAATCCCCTTTTCCCACAGCTCAGAAATTTGATCAAATAGTATGCGCCCTTCCCCACCACTTACTGGCCAATTAAGTCAAGTTCTCATGCAGGGGGCCTGGCTGGCGGCGTGTTATGTTGGGATGAATTGATCGAAGCCGTTCAGCAATCTATGAGCCAAGCTTTAACGATCTGGGTGATAATACTTGTAATTCTTCTGAGTCAGGGGACTGGCAGGCGCAGCTGAGGCCGCACTAATCCCTGTCCTGATACACTGAAGCAGAGAGGCACTAATCTCTCTCATTCCTCACAAATGCTTTTTCGTAATTTCATTTGCACTTTTACTTCTCTTCTCGTTCCATCCTGCTCTGCCTTTTTTCTTGGTGTCTGAAGTCCATAAAAGGTGACAACAAAAAAGTAAAAAAAGAAGAAGAAACAGACTGAGTGCTCAAATTAAAAATGATTTTAAAATTTGAATAAAACACCTAAAAGGGATGTTATGAACAGTCATGTAGAAGTTGAAAGAAGATGAAAGAAATACAACTTAGCATGAAGAAGGCGGCATAAGACACTCCTTACAATACCTTACGTGTGTGTGTGTGTGTGTGTGTGTGTGTAAGATATTGTATTGTATCATATTCAGTCTAATATATACAGCATAGACACACACATATATATCTAAAAATAAAAGCACATGCAATCACTCACAAACACCACCACTTGTACATTGCAGGAATATCGCTGGAAGTTATTGCTGCATCTCCCATACAGTCTTCTCTGTATTGAAAATGTGATTTGGGCCATTAAATGACTTCCTGGGAGTCCAGTGTTAGACGTACAGGCAGTTATTGAGAAATAAAGGTGATCTTTTATATCTATATCATATAAATTTCTCTCTCTCTCTCTCTGATATAATCAGAAAAAGGCTTCCCTTTGTTAAGGATCATTATTATTAGCGAGAATGTATGAGTGTGTGTTTGAACCCATTATTGTTATAGAATGTAGAAAATAAATCCAAATTTGTTCAAACTTTTTTTTTTTTTTTTTTATGGGGGGGTTTTCCAATTTTCTCCCCTAATCTAGTCGTGGCCAATTCCTCCCCGTCACTAGGGGGCTCCCACATTAAGGCTACCACTATCACTCAGCCGGGAGGGCCGAAGAC
>JAQMYG010000036.1:13605613-13620989 GCA_030014215.1 Clariallabes teugelsi | reverse complement strand
GATAGATAGATAGATAGATAGATAGTGAATTTTGTGCTCTGAATTGATAAATTGCTAAAGGAGAGGATATATGCTCATATTGTATTAATATTAAACTCCCATAGCTCATAAAACCCTTGCCCTCTCATACAGGTTTGGTCTGGTTGCAGAGATTTACATATCAACTTACTCTCTATAACTGTATTTCCTATAGTTATATTATATTAAATATGGTTACATTATATTATATAGTGTTTATATGTGTGTTTATATATTTATAATCATGCTGCAGTAAGATCTATGGCCCTTTAGTCTTCAGACTTACTCACAGGTGTCAAAGGTGGCTAAATCCAGATAGTAGTGTCTCTGGAGAATAAGATCATGAACAGCTTTAAAGGTGGTCAACAAGGCCAGAAGGCCAGAGCCAAGACCTGCAGCTGCTGCTCTGAAGCTAAGAGAGCACACACCTGCCAATAAAGAATAATCACACAAGCTGTGCTCTCTCTCTCTCTCTCTCTCTCTCTCTCATCCCCCCTCTCTCTAGGTAAATTTAGAATCCTGAAATGTTATTCTGTTTTAGGTGCTTTGCTGAAACCCCCCCTAAAGCATTTATACAGTACCAGTCAAAGGTTTGGACACACATTCTAATTCTAGATTTTTGTTTAGTGATTTATTTTCCACATTCTATAACAATACTGGGGACTTCAAAACTATGAAATAACACACATGGAATTAGGTTATTAAGTAACAACAACACCTGTCTGCAGCTGTTCTGGAATGGATTTAGCAAAAACAGTGTTGTCAATGCATTTGATAAACCCATCAAGCATCATGATGAAACTGGCTCTCATGAAGACCATCCAGGAAAGCAAGACCAAAATCTCTGTTGCAGAGAAGTTCAGAAATTTAGAGTTACCAGTCAAAAATCACCTATTTACAGCACTACAGATTACAGAGCGAAAGTAGCAGACACATCTCAATATTAACGGTTCAAAGGAGATTATAGCATATTTATAGCATATTTTGGATGAAATAAAAATCAGGAAAGGCAATGGAATTAGAAGGTATGCCCAGATTTTTGTCATTTATGTACTTTTAGGGAGGGTTCCACATAGAACCCCTTTTGCAAGCAAAGGACCCTGGGCTATTTAAAGAACCACTTAGTTGTTATAAGTCTTATATAATACGGTATGTCATTTTGTGTTTGTGATTTCAGTGGCACTTGGTGGCAAAGAAGCCATAACAGAGAACAACCCTAAGCCACAGCCATACATTATTTAGAGCAAAGCAAGGGATGGAGGGCTCACTGGAGCAATTATAGAATTTTGTGTGTTCAAGCTGAATGTGTTTATGTATGTTTGAGTTTATGGGTTTACAATCACATCCGTTAAACACCCAATGCTGTAAACCTGGTTGCATGGGAGTGAATGCTAGTTTGACTTATTATTTTTGGCAGGGCTGCATATGTTTCCCCCACATGTGCAACTCAGCCTTATTATCATCTCGATCAGCACAGGAGGCTAGAGTCACATTAATTTGTAGTAATTAATAGCGGTGATGCATCTGACAGCACATACTAACAAGAGCCTTTGATTGTTCTCTAACTGCTGCTTTTCTTGTCTACATCACCTCTGAGGAATTCAGAAATATCAAAGCTCGGCTCCATCTGATGAATGTCAAAATGCAATTTCTGAATGTTTAATTCTTTTATTGATTTGATTCAGTGGGTTTTTGCCTGCAGTGTCTTCTCCCCTGATAGAACTTAGACGAATCGAGTGCTTGTCACCAAAATGGCCTGCTTTTTTTGTGCTGAGAACAATTGCCATAGGCCAGCCCAACAGGCATGGTTTAATTGCCATTAATTAAAAGCATAAATCTTTTTTTTCCTTCTCTTCCTCTGCTCTTAAACAGGGCTTTATGAAGCTGCCCCCCCCCTCCCTACCCCCCCCCGCCCTCCTCCCTCACGCTTTTCAAAATCCCTTCTGGCTAGCGAAGGTCAACAGACACACACACATACACACACACCTTCCCCCACTACTCCCTCCTCTCTGCGCATCTCTGGAACCATGTTTTTACCACACTCTTCTGCGTGATGCGATGTGAAGTGTGAATGGCACAGTGATATTTAGTAAACCAGCTTCCTGCTTTATTGCGGTGTAATGAGGTCAAATGAATCCCCCTTGTAAGTGAGCTGAGACAGCTACGCTTTCCAAATGCTTTCTGACAGCGAGGCAAACAGCCGGTAAACATGACAGCAGCTCCCAGAGAGAGTGGACACTAAGGAAAGAAGGAAAGAAAACACACACACACACACACACACACACACACACACACACACACACTTATTGCAAGCATGCTTGGATTCTTCTTACAGCATTTCCTTTTGTTTCTTTTCTTCATCCCTGATCTGTGTAGAGTTCCAGAGCATTGTTACACAGTCATGCATGATTAGATTCATATTTACCCATCAAATGCACCCATTTATGAATGGCATGTTGGGATTGTCCTTGAGTCCTGACTTAAATTTGACCATCAAATCATGTGTTTGGATTGTGGTTATGTGTGTTTTGGGGGTATGAGTAATTAGTGTGTGTCATGGACGATCAACCATCACTGTCATGTTAAATCAGGTCAAAATAATCCAACCTCCCTCACCACACCCGCAACAAGATATAAACAACGACCGCACAACAAAAAGCCCTGCAATTTGTTGACAGCTGTATAGCCATTTCTGTATATTAGCCACAGCTATATCTACTAGCATTTGCAACTGTTTCATTTCATGAGCAAACGGTTCCTGCAGAGCCTCCTGTGCCCTATTTAAAAAAAAAGAAGAAGAGTGTAGAGCCCAGCTTAGGGTCGAGGAGAGAGCAGCACGCATAAATATGCACAATCGGCCAGCCACTTTAGCCATCCTGATCGATGCTAGCGCCAACACACCAGGCAAACATCTTAAAAGCGGATGAGGTTTCGCTTAATTGGGAGCTTTGCAAGGCCGGACTCGGCTGCACTCTATTCCCATCATGAACTCCCTGGAAACCGGCGGGCAAGGATTTTTGTAAACTAAATGCACAAGCTTGCTGCCTTCATTTGTAATCAGGTCACAACACTAACCTGTCAATTTGACCTACATAGTATTATACTTTGGAGCTAATTCCTTACGACTTTAACTTTTTTATCTTACACATGGACACAGACACATATGCACACACACTAGGTCCTAGTATAATTTTTTTAATGTTCTTTATAGTTGACTATGAAGTGGGGCTGAATGTTCCAATTAAAATTAAAATAAGCTCTTTTAACGGTCTCTTAAATTGACAACCGGACAATGATTTTCATATTGGTATCTGTCAAAGATGTGGGAAAATCCTCAGTTGATAGGGCCCAATGCTTCCAATTAGGAGGCAAGCAGCACCTCAGTCGGTAATGATTTCCAGTTCCCTAAAGGTATGGCGCAGACACTTATTGCAAATTACTGACAAAGAGCTGTGCTGTATTGATGAGGAGTAACAGCCAGCTCTCCTGTGTTCCCATCAGGTGCACGAGTAACAAGGATAAGGCCTGGGGATCGGCTTCTCTCCCTTTCTCTACCTCTCCTTTTCCCACCTTTTCTCCTTGAATATAGTAAATATAGTTTTTGTGGGTTCTTACTGATACTGACTGTGAATCGTTGCCATTTGTCTAAAAGTCCTTATACTGTACATTAGGGATGAAAAACACTGAGCTCTCAGTTTCTCTTCTTACATTTACTACTAATAAAATATTTTTGAAAAACTTATACATTATATGCATTTCTGTTAAAATTGCAACATTTTAATACTAAACAAGGAAATTGATATATACTGAAATTATTCAAGGAATGTATATTATTAACTGTTTACTGAATTGAATATTGTGGCCTGCAGAAAGCCCTGACCTCAACCCCAATTCTTCTTTGTAAAGAACTGAAATACAAACTGCATCCTAGCCTTCCTTGCTTGACCTCTGTGCGCAGCTTCACACAGTCTCTTGTGACTAAATGGGCAAATCCCACAGCCACGCTGCAAAATCTAGTGGAAAGCCTTCCCCAAAGAGTTGAGGTTATTATAACATCAAAAGATGACTAAATCTGGAATGGGATGCTGAAAAAGCACATCTTTTAGCCCTATAAAACATATTAAAAGTAATGTCTTTAATAGCTCTGTCATATTTATAGCTATATTTAATTCTTTATTGAAGAAAATGTAGTCTATATACATTTGCAGGTACAAATCTAACTTGAAGAGGGAACATGTCAGGATGGGAAGCAGGTCAAATCTGTCATCAGAGTGTTGGATGGGACTCATTTTGAATCCTCACAAGGTGTAAGCATGAATAAAGTAACCACAGCCTAATGCTTACCAACTAGTGCCACACTAAACCCTGCCTTGACTCCTTCAGTGCCAGGTCTGAAATGTAATTTGCAATTACAGTGGAATTTCTGCAAATAAATTTAATTTGTTCTGGAGATGAGTTCTTATGGCAACAATTCGTATTGTTCAACAATTCAAATTTTCCAAAAATAAACGAAATAAATGCAGATAATCCATTCCAGCCAAGCAAAAATATCTAAATACCAATATAACAAAATAATGTAAAGTGAATGTTGGTATTTTCCACTGATGCAAACAAGTTTTGAACGGCTCCTGGAAGTACATGACGTTTGGTTTGGTTTGGTTTGTTTCATTCTTTCGTATACTGAAAATGCTTTGTATGCTGATAGAAATTCAGTGCTGAGGTTTCATTGCAATTAACTTCTACAAGAAGTTGCTAATGGTTACAGAATGTTTGTGTGTATAGCTTTTTAGACTTAATTTAATGAAATTGATCTCTCTTCAAATTTCAACAAGTTTAAAATGTTAAATTATATACCAGTTAGTTCTGATTGAGTAATCTGATTAGACAAGAGTGATATAGCCCATAACGACCCTGGGATGTTTAACTATATGGATCACTTACCATCACAGGTGTTCTAGCAATTGTTAATTACACTAACTGTTGGTCACAGCATGGGTAAAAGTATGTCAGTAAGGATGGCAGTACTGAGGAGAGAGCAGCTGCCTGCCAAAACCCACATTCAACCTGTCACAGAACCGCTTTCAGTAAGAAAACACATCTGATAACATTGTCATCTCAAACGACACTTTGTGTCCTTAGGAATGTCCTATTCACGGCTAACATGAAGTACAAAGCTAACCAGATTCTAACAAGGCTGAATCCCAACTCCGTCCGTAACCCCTGATTGAGGGCACTAATTGGTATGTGCAACAAGTGATTGCTTTCCATTTAATGCTATTTGAGATTTAAGCACAAAACGTGAAATAAATCAATGGAAGTATAAAGTGAAACTATTCTTTTAAGCACTGGTAAAAAATTTAAACTACTTTCATTCTATTAATTATATTGTTGGTTGCCAGCTCCATCAGTTGCAGTTAATTAAGTCCACCAGGCGCAAAAGGATATGTGTTGGCAAAGCAAAATAACTGGTTAAATAAACAAACAAATCATAATCTGATGATAATAATTGGTGTTTGTTGAACTGTCGTATGAAAGCAATATATGATATGATATGATATGTCATGCTGTTGTATGGAATATCAGCACAGCTGTGATTTCTTCAGTACTCTGGCTTCATCCTCGAGTCTAGGTCCGATCACAGCTGCACTCATATTCAGCACTTCCTCTTGTTTGGTATTGATTAATTAATTTGAATGGTTTAATTTAATTTTATATGTTAACTACTTTATAAACAATAAAAGCAGAATGAATTGGTAAGCAATATGCAAAGATTTCTATTGTACCTCAAATGGCCTTCACATTCAGATGGATGGTGGTTACTTAGTATTTCTGATTACACAAGGCAACAAGCAGTTTTTCTAAAACACGATATGTATGTAACATGTTGCTTCATATAAAATGCACCATATAAAAGTCTGAGTAGACCATTCAAATCCAAGCAGTGTGAACATTTGATGTGTCATCTCCACAGGCAATGTACCAACTGTAAAGCACATGGAAGACTCAACAGCACTGATAGACAGTGTTCTTTGCAACAGTCCGGGGTTCTTCATTTAATAATTCATAAAGATCATATAAGGTTAAGGCAAGTATGGTGAAATGTGTTAGGGTCTGTATGCAAGAACAAATTTATTTTAGTCTATATGTACAGATAAACAAATATCAAGTGGCTTTGGCAGCGGTAAGTGAGACTGACATTAAGTGCTTTAGGTGATGTGTGGGTGTATCCTTCTGAGCACATATGTCTTCACTTAGTGATTACTGTAGTCAATTTTACTCACATCACTTCTTGCTATATTGATTCTCAAAGAGTTTCCTCAAAGTCCAGGTCAACAATATATTTATTTACTGATTTATTGATTCGTAGCTGAGAAACTCAAGCAGTGGGCTGGCGCAGCAGTGCAGCAGGTAGTGTTGCCCCTTCACAGCTCCAGTGTCTGTGGCTCAATCCTGAGCTTGGTTTACTGTCTGTGTGGATGTTCAATGTGTGTCCACAGGGTTTTTTTCTGGTTTCTCCAGGCTTCTTCCTCCCACCTCCTAAAAACCTGCAAGTACATCGATTGCCTAAGATAAACTGCGTCTAAGCATGAATGAGTGTGCAAATGTGTGGGTGTGTGCATGGTGCCCTCCAATGCATTGGCACTGCATCCAAATCGGATTTTGTCAGCGTTTGGAATAGTAATAGTAATGTTAATGTGATAATGGCCAAATTGGCATCATACAGATTTCACAGAATTTTTTCCTCTGAGTAACCACATGGACAAGTAGAATGGAAAAATTACCTACTGCATTAAAAAATTATAATAAACAATAAATAAAATAAAAATATACGACTCGTTATATTTACTTATTTAAGTGCTTTATGCTTATCCCAGGACTCTTATTTAACATACTGTACTCATTCTAAACATTCCTTCTCCACACTTAGTGTTTTTGCCTTTGCTCCTCTGCGACTACATATTGTAAGGATCGGTCCAATAAGCTGATGGCTGTCTCTTTTTAGTTTGTTTATTGTTAAAGTTTCCTCCATGCATTTTCTCAAGGAGGGATGCATTCATGCATTCAGATTCCTGTAAAGCATTCAGATTCCTGTAAAGCTGCTTTGTGCCAACATCAATCTGTAAATGCCTTAACCAAATACAACTGAATAAAGTTGAATCAGGATTAACAAAAAAAGTTTTTTATTTCATCATAGTAATGTGAAAATAATTCTATGGCACTTGATATTTAATTTATTTACAGTTGCTGTACGGTGGTGGCCAAAAGCATTAGGACAACATATGCCATGTATTATAGCTCTCACTGTACACAAAACCAATGACTTCTAGTCTATCTGGCTGACGGGTTGTGCTAATTAACCAGTGACAATGATATTCAGCTTCTGGAGCCAAAACCTGGGTCATCTCCAGACCTAAACCCAAGAATTCTGTTTGACAATGGCGAAGAATGCAGTAGCAGTCAAGAAAATGTCTTCTGTACATGAGCTCCAGAAAAAGCAGGCATAGATTGAGAAAGTGACACCAGAGTACTGTAGACATCTTTTTGACTCCATGCCCAGCCAGATTGCCAAGTTTTTAAGAATAAAGAACTTCATATTAAATATCATTTGTTGTGTTCACGTTTGCAGCATTTGCAGAAGCCCTTACCCAGAGCAAGTAAAATTTTTATCACAATATACATGTGAGGTGTTGAGGGTTAAGGGCCTTCTCAAGGGCCCAGTAGTAGCAACTTGGTGGTGCTGGGGTTTGAATCTGGGACCTTCTGATCAGTAGTATTATATAGTATAAAATATCCCTTTATGCTAGTTTCATTCAAGGTACATAACAATTCCATTGCATAAAATAACAAATTATCTTGATTGCCATTATTGTAAAAATGAGAATGTCATTAAAACACTCAATTTTTCTTTTGTTTCAATACTTTTAGCCCCCATTCGCATGTGCATGTAAAAAATAAAAATACAGTAGAACTTCAGAAGTTCAATAAATATTAAACCCCATCTTTATTCATTCATCCTCAGTATTTATTCTCTTAAGGTTTAAGTAGATTCAGAACTTATTACGTAAACGCTGGGAATATTGCAAGAATACATCTTGGATGAAATGTCGATCATTCCCTCTTTTCCCTGGCCCACATATGCAAGTTGATTTGGACATTTGTGGGCATTTAGAGTTTCCAGCATCAACCTGTAAGGCACCAGAATTATTCCTATGCCGCTGTACTTTCTGAGACCCTAAAGTATTTATGAGGGTTTATGTCTTTTCAAATCCAATTGCATGAAATGTAACAAAGTTTAATAATAATAATAATAATAATATAAACTCGTTATTATTATTATTATTATTATTATTATTATTATTAGCAGCAGCAGTATCTGATGGTCCACTTTACTCAGCTACATGAACAATAGTAATAAGCCCTAAGAGTAATGGGAAATAATTTTTACATTTGCGTTGCCATGGAGAACTTTTACTTAATCTATTTTAGGTGTACTCTGCATTGAAAAATAATTGAACTGTATAAGTGGTCAATCATCAATGTACAATCCACAATGGCCTCCATATCCAGATGACTGTGGTTGCTTTCTACATCAAGCTCCTCTGGGCATTTTCTCCAACACTACAGTGAGAACTGCAATAGTCTGAGACCACTTTCTCTTGTCTCTTTTTCTAAACAGCAGCATTGAAGGCCAAACCAATGTGATCCCAGAAATGCTGCTAAGGGCAAGTTCCAGCCAATTCCCTGACTTCTTTTAAAATAGTCAAGTCCTATAATGCTTTGGGCATTTTAAAGAGCCTTTCCATCTTCACAAACACCTACATGCTCACCATGTTGACCCTTGGGACCCGTAGACACTTTCAGTGATATAAAGATCAGCTTTTCTTCTTCTTCTTCTTCTTGTTCTCGTTCAAAGGTTTAGATTTCTACATTACATAATAAATTATGTATATCAGAAATGTATTCTGAAGGTATCATTAAGCTTACAGTGCTATTTTTCATTGCAAAATGCTCCATGGCAGGAGCTATAATGATGCTGTTTGAAATAAATCATGTTGGAAACATACTTTGATCTATTTATACTTAAATGAAAAATAAATTTTTTAATGCTGGAAACTGACAATGTATTCTCATGTTCTTATGTATAGATTGAGAGAAGACCACAACTAAATGTTAGAGGCTCTTATTTTATTGAATGATACTCAGTGGCAAATTTTAAAAACATTTTGGGAACTTTTTTAGCATTTACTATGTCTATGCCTCTTTGAGATGAAAAGTCCTCTCCTTCTTTGATATCTCCTGTCCTGATGTCAGCATGAGTGACAGGTGTGCTGATGTGGGGGATGGATTGCCACTGAAAAGCCGTCTTTGTCTCAATCTTTCGCCCTGGGCTGTGGGCGTCAGAAACATAAGCCCATCACTTTGTGCCAAATGTTTATCAAAGCCTCTGATTAAATGCTTCGCTTGGTATATTTTAGCCTGTAAAAAAATCCACATACACTCTTCTGTCTGTAGAAAGCAGTTGATGGAGTGGTAAAATATAAATGAAAATAAGAATACACATGTACACATACTCATATGTGTGACCTTACAAGCTCATATTGTGCTCTCTCTCTCTCTCTCTCTCTCTCACACACACACACGCATACACACACACACACACACATACACACACACACACACCCCTGAGGTATATATGAAACATTCGGACCATCAAACAGCAACGGCATCTGACTCTAAGCAAGTAGGAATATCAGATGCCCTTTGTAGTCATTCTAAAAGAGACGCATGGTCTGAGATCTGTTGTTGTTCTCACTTCCCTCTCACTTGCCTCTCCCCTCCCTCTCATCTTTCCTTTTCTTTCCTGCCGAACGAGCAATAGATGGCTCCCTCGGCCAGGGCTGGGATGTTCTTACACTGTGTTTTGTTTCAAAAGGCCAGTGCGATGCAAAAACGGAGTACATGCCCTGCAGTGCCAGCCCTGGGCCATGCCAGCCTCAGCCACTCCATCACAGAGGGACCAGCCTAACGTCTCCTGACTACACTTGGCTGCATTTTCTTTCACACGGTCATATCACATCAGTTCATAAGCCATATGACAACACCACTGTTTCTAACTTATGTATTGCAGTCATAACTGTTTTTAGCATCTTTGGCAATCGTAGGAAGGTAAAACCAAAAAAATGAGAGAACCTGGTTTATTCTATTATACATTTAATTAAAATAGAGACCATTATTACATTGTACAGTGTATGTGAGTGTTAGCAGAGGTTTACTTTTTTTAAGTATTCAACAAAATTTTAAACCTTTTGGTGGTTGTGTTTTGTTTGTTATACTGTTTTTTTTTTTTCATTCCCCCTCCTATCCTATTTTCCCTTTCTTTCCCTTTGCTCAGCCCCACATTTGAAATTCCAGATAATAGGCTTTGACTTCTGGCTGCACGCTTATGGGTCTCTTCATGTTATCCGCTTAGCTCGTAGCGCAGAGCCGAAGAACACACACTCGCGGTGACAGGCCAGCCAGTCAGCCAGGCGAGCCTGTCAGGATCTCTCATACACTAATGATTTCCCTTTAGTCTATTTTCTGTCTCATTGGCCGTTTCCTTCAAAAACAAAATTGCTCATTTAAATTCTTGTGCCTGGGGCATTTTGGTCTTCAAATATTGTGGGAAAGTGAACGGATTAGGCAAAATATGCTTTTTACCCCCAAAAATGTTAATATATTTTCTGGTTCACTCTCTCCTCTGAGGCCAATTAGGGAATTTCTGCTGGCTGCATTAATGTCAAACTGACATCCCCAGCTATAATTACACTGTGCTTGAAACCTAACTTTCACTTGTGAGCTGGATAAATGAATGTGCATGGCACTGACAAGCACACACACACACACACACACACACACACACACACACACATCAACACACAACTTTTAATCATTTAATCATAGCTTTGCTTTTTTCATTTTCTTTTTTGTCCCCTTCTAATTTTACTCGTATTACCTTTCATTGCAGAATTCATGTGGTATTTCATCCGTATGTACTCTGTGCACTTCTCCTTCCTTGTCTTGAGCCATACATCAGTGTGATTCACAGTTTACACAGTGTGATGTCATGATGCGAGCTTCTTTTGTCATAATAATGTAATAGTGAATCATTAGTAAAATACATAAAACATTATATTACATTCTATTCAATTTCTTTATTATTATTATTATTATTATTATTATTATTATTATTATTGTCAAGAAACAAGCCCATTGGAACTTCTAGAAATATTTAACATTATGCCTAGAACAGGAATATGTGGATGATTATGTGGTGCAATTTATCACAGCAGAGACTATTCTCACATTCACTCTCCATCAGCCTGTCATATCTAATTCCAATCACAATAACAATAACAACCTGGGGCTTGTTTCTCCATTCCAGCAGACCTGTAGTGGACAAAATCAATCTGCCTTTTTGATGGCTTGAAAGAAAATCACTTGCCCAGTTAGGCTTGGTTAGGCTTAACTCTTACTCATTCTCATTCTGCTCCCACCTTCATGGCCCCTGTCGCTGTGCTGTAGCTATGAGCTCGGACCCCCATGTAGTATATTGGTACATACTGTATTGGTACTCTCCTGATTCCCTGATTATCTTTTTGGACCAGGTTATTCATTCATTCATTCATTCATTCATTTACAAGAGTTCCATTTACGCATGGCCATTACTACTCATGGTCTGTGTGAAAATAAAGGATACCTATAAGTAGATTTTACATTTCTATGATTTTTAAAAACGTTGGCCCACTGTAAAAAGAAGTGGAAAGTTATCTATGTTGCCTAAGGGATGAGCAATCATAATCGTCAACTAAATTAATCTGATAAACGCTGAAATGCCTTATGCAACTAAATAAAGACAAGTAGTCCAATCTGCTATTATTACCTACCTTACCTACATATTTCATATACATGTATTTTTCAAGTAATGCTAGTGAATCCCTTAGCAATCAACATTTGCTTTTAAATTTAAAACTGTGCTATTAGTGCAAGTAAATGAACAACTGGTTTTCAACGGGTATGTATTGATATTGTGTCAATTATTAATGTGTTGTTTCATCATGCCTTATCTGATTCCCATCTAGTGTGTGATGATTTCCCCCAAAACCTGGTGAATGCTTTTTAAAGGAATACTTCTGCTATAAAATATATTTGCAGCATGGTCATAGACATAGTTTGGAGCTATGATTACCATTAGCTAATGGTGCTGATAGTTAATGAAAGATATCAAGCATTATGGAAACTGGATGCTTATTTATACACACTTTTTAGTTTATTTATTTTGAAAAAGAATATACAATGTTCCTATCCATTCTCAGAAACATTCTCAGAGACTTTATGATCCTTCTAATCAGAGTTCACTGTGAGTTTTTGGAATTGAGAGGGCAATGCACTGTTGTATTATTTATGAGTTTCCAAAGAGTTTGCAGCCTAAATTTTATTCCATCACAACAAAATCTTACAACCTCTGGTGCCATTTTTTCAAAAAGTAAAAACCAGTACATGCCACATATCCTGCATATCTGGACTAGCCCAGGAGACTTAGGGCACGAGGCAGGATACACCCTGGACAGGATGCTAATACATCGCAGGGCACACACACATACACACACTACGGGCAACTTGTAAACGCCAATTAGCCTAACCTGCATATCTTGGGACTGTGGGAGGAAACCGGAATACCCGAAGGAAACCCACCAAGCACGGGGAGAACATGCAAATTCCATGCACACAGTGACGGGAATCGAGTCTGGCCGGGAATCGACCCCGGACCCTGAAGGTGCAAGGTGACCCTCAAGGCAATTAAGTGCACATAAAATGAAAGAGATAATAGAAATTATAGTAAAATGTTACTTGTGGTGTTATTTGTAAGTTCACAAAATGCTAAATTATGTCCTGTTCATCTTTTAGTATATAGAGTAAATTTACCTGCTCAGTGAATTTTTTTAAATATATTTTTTAAAAAGTTTTTGGTATCTAGCCTCTAGAAGGACATATTGATTTCCAAGGTTTGATTATATTTGTACTTGAAAACACTTGCTTGCAGAGGTGAGTCTGTATGAAGATGGGCAGGACTATGAATGTGTACCTCTTCAGGGTGCAGCCAGCTGCCTCTATAAATTGTCAGGGTTCTCGACCAGACCCTTGATACCCATATGTCCTCCTATAAATCAACCAATTTCATCTCTCTGTTTGCTCAACAATTCCTTCCAAAATGTTGGAAGGTCATGTAAGCTTCAAGTAGTTCAACATAAAGAACAGCTTCTTTCCAAGTATGATATTATGAAATTATAAAGCAAATTCTTAAATCATAATTAAGTTCATTTTGAACTGAATGAGCACATCACAATCTGTGTCCCTGGCAAATAATCAGAGTTTGTGTTAAAATGTCAGAATCTCTCTCAAAAGTGAATTAGTCATGTTTTTCTAGCCTTAGAGCGTTGGCTTAGATGTTTAGCTCATTTAAATGCAAAGTCATATCAATTAAGAAATACAACTTCTTCAATTACATGGGATCAGCAGATTCATTGACTTTGCCTCCAAACGGGTCCCAAAATCTTTTAGCACCACATTTTGTTGTGCACAGAAAGGTGTAAATGGGTACACGTAACATCATCAGGTAATTTACAGAACTTTTTTTTGCCAATTTTGTTTAAAAGTGGTGCTGACATTTCCATCATGTCATTATACTCGGCTACAAAACACCTTCACATGAATGCCCCTCTCATTCTTAGTGCACCATTAGTCACAACTGAGGTCAAGTTGCTGGTGCGGATGTTTTTGCCTTGAAGCAACTACAACTACAGAATGAAACATTTTTTCCACCTGTTTGGCCATTGAGCTTCAACAGCTCAAAAGCTCTGAAGGACCATTTTCACATACTGACACAGAAAAGCAAGTAGTGCTATCTTCATTACATGATTTCATCATGTGCAATTGTGTAGTATAAAGGTGAATTTGAAATTGCCTGACTAGAGAAAATTGTGTCAATTTACATAGGGTCATTTTTGACTGTTATCGCACATCATGTTATACAGTTAATCTTATTTAGGAAATTGTCTTTTTACACAATATCAAGATGATTCAACACTTCTATCAAATATATAGGTTTCAAAATGTCGAATTTATATATTTCTCATCATCTGACCGACACCATAACAGGTTATTGATGCAGATTAATTATACTTAAAAAGTAACTGGAGTAGATAAAATTTTATAAAAAATCTGTGAATCTGCTTAAATTTCTAAAAATCTTGCTCTCCTTTCACATGTTGGTAGTTAGCTGTAGCTATTGTAACTGGATGAATCTTCAGAAGCTGAACACCATTGTCACATAACCAGTTTTTCAGTTCATTAACACAGCTCTTCAGCCAAATAGGCTAGAACTAATTAGTGACATCACCTGTTTTATGCACAGGGAGACCTCATACATAGCATAGATTGTAACATACTTTTGGTCACCACTGTACTCTTGCAATACATAATGCTTATTTCCTAACATTAGTTCCCTTCATAACTATTATATCCTGCTCAGGGTCACGGTGGATCTCCCAAGGCTGAGAGTATGGTGAGAATATTTCTGCATACTCTTAAATGGGATGCAGTTCAATTACATCACCATGCATTCACACAGTCACAACTAGGGGTAATTTAGCATAGCTAATCCATCTACAGTACCAGCATGTTGTTGAAAGGTAATCTGTAGACCTGAATTGACAGCTGCATTGCAGGTTTCAAACCACTAAATGGACGTAATAAGCAACTCTTGTAAAGGGTCTGCCATGCAACACTTTATCTACCCAGCTAACTGGAATCATTGAGGTTTAACTTACAGTACCACAACAACACGAGAATACATGTAGGGTATCAATGATGAAGTTCAATCAAATGCAAAGTAACGTTATAAATTAAATTAATGTTAGCCACCGTAGTATTTTTGCTTGCTAAAGCTAAGCTAGGTAGCTTGTGATAACTGAGGTAGGGAGATATGTCCCAACCAACAGCCAGGCCCTGTTTGTTCAGCCTATTTGCCCGTTTATGGATTAATCCGGGTTTAAGATGATGACCAAGCTCACACAGTTGTGCTCAAAAGCAAAACTTATGGGTGAATTTCTACAGTTGTTATACAGTCTCTGATTTCAACCTGATTCATTTTATTATTATTATTATTTTTTTTAAATCACAGAAGGTCAGTGAGCCAGCCACAAAACAGTTGGCACATCCATAAACAGTGAATAGTTAGACGATGTTTTATAAATGAAGCACCATCCATACTGTATCTCTGCTTTGGTTGTGTTTTGTGTGTGTGTGGGGGGGGGGG